>CAJPIZ010000317.1:2491-27161 GCA_905368565.1 Medioppia subpectinata
AACGTTCTATTGAATCGTTCAACAATTGCACACTTAATATTACTATTTTGTGTAGTAAAATAAATAACATTATTTAATTTACAAAACTGTTTAAAATATTGATTATCAAACTCACCACCTTTGTCCGACCGTAGTTTTGTTGGTTTTTCAATTTTAAATATTCGTTTAAATTCTTTTAATATCTCAACACCTTTTTTACTATATAATGGCCGTACTCTTGCAAATTTTGAGAAACAATCAATAATTGTAAGACAATAATTATAACCGTTATTTTCTTTACTATATTGTCTCATATCAATTAAATCGCATTCCCATTGTTCGTTAATGTACGAAACGTATATTTTATTTCGTGAAAAAGTTCGTCGTATTGGTTTATGTAAAGTATACACATTTTGTTTTGATAGCCATTGTTTCACAAAACTTTTACTTATATTATTATTTATATTATGTGCATAAGTGTATAATTTATTAACACCCCCAAATGATGCAGGGTGTTTTGGATCATAATATAATTTAGATAAAATATTTTCCATTATTTTATACTAATATCTTAACTTTAGATATAATAAACATTTTTATATTTGTACAGAATATTATATAGATGAGTAAATAAAAAATAAATTTTTAGACACATTATGAATAAAAAAATTTTTTATTAAAACATTACAAATTTCAAAAATATGCTTATAGGTTATACATTCAAATTGTTAATTAACTCGCTAGATTTTTTAATAAGTCCTGTATACTCAGTATAATCAAATATTAGAGTAGTGTTGTGTTGGTGTCCAGTATTTTGTTGATAATCAGTTTTTACAATAATTACATAAAATGGATCCAATGATTTTGTTGCGGTAATCGCATATTCTTTGTTAAAGTCGCGGTAAGATGTTTTATTAAAGCTATCATTTGAAATATAATTGTACAAGTTTTTAAATTCTTGTAATTTCAAATTAATGGCACTTTTAATTACAAATTCCCCAAATTTTTCTGTATCAAATTTTCGTTGCAAATAAAGTTCCACGTGCGAATCATTACCGTTAATGTACAAATCAACAGTCTTGTTTTGTTTTTGTATTCTATCATTTAATAAAACTGTATCATTAAATGTTGTTTGATTTGCCACAGCTTCTTTAATCCTTTGCACATCGTAATGCACAATAAATATTAAAAACACTAACCCTAAATACGACATCATTATAACCCACACCATTATTTTAGTTTCGTTGTCAAATGGTGGACGATTTAACGTGTTTAATACATGTTGTTGGTATCTATCATATTGATAAGGCCGAAGTACTATGCGATTAAGAGCCGCCATTGATTACAATTGAAAGCATGAATGTGAAAATAAAATGAAAACTTAAAAATATATATAGTTTTTCTAGTATGTTTTGTCCGGTAGAGGCGCGTCGAGTAAAGAAAATGTTATGGGTTAGTGTCGTCATCAGAGTCTGGAAATGGTATATTCCAAGGGGCGAGTTTGTTGGGAATAGCGTCTGCGTCGGTGTGTACTTCAGTTGACTTGCGCTTTGTTGGAGGATGGGGTTGGTATTTTGGTGGAGGCAACGGTATGTCTTCGACGCGGTCTGTGGGCGGCTTGAATTTATATGTGGGGGGCAGCGGTATATCCTCAATTGATAACTCGTTCATCGGTATTATAGGAGTCTTGCCAGCACTCTCATTTATTGGTGGCGGCGGTGGTGGCGACTGTGGCGATTCCGGTGGAGGGGGCGGCGGCGGACGTCCCCCAGGGGGTGGCGGCTGTTGCGGCGGCGGCGGTCCCGGCGGTGGCGGAAGCGGTCCCCCTCGTGGTCCTTCAGTCTGAGCCATCATTTCAATCAAACGATTTTTAACCATTTCATTAATTATATAATTCGGATCGACTTTTGATAAGTAAAATAATCGTATCAGTTCTTGCATACCTTGAGCTTTTCGTACACTTGTTTGAGTGATTGTTAATAATTTTGCCAAATTGCTTTTATCATTATATGTACCATCGTCTCGTAAAACATTCAAATCATCGTTGAAACCATTAATTTGTGCAAGTTTTTGTACAATTTTAATTATACGTGTTTGTCGGTCCATTGGATTAATGCGTTTCTTTTTAGGCGGTTGCCTTAATGGGACATCATTCACAACGAGCGGTGGTGTATCGGTATTATTTTGTTGTTCTAAATCGTACGGATACACAACCATTGGCGACGGGTCAGACATTGTGTTTTATAATGCTTTTGATATTAAACTTGGTAAAATACCAGCTAATGCACTTAATACAATAGGTAAAAATCCACCACTTTGTCGAATTAATTTCTTACGTTTGCTACAACACTTACGGTTTTTTAAATTGCAAAAATTTTCTAATGTTTTGCGATGTGGTCGTAGTAAATTTATTTGACGTTTCTTTAAAGGGATTTGCCCGGTGAGTGTGTTATATGCCAGCTCGTGTAGCGCATTATATACTGTCTTGTTACCACCCATTTCTCTGAGTTTGCGTCTGCGCGCATTGCTTGGCAATTTAATGACCTTGCGCAGGTGTGGCAACGACTTGTTAAGACTATTGGATATAATTTTTGACGTCATATTACTTATAATTTATAGAATATGGGACAAAAGCTGTGTTTTGCAGATAAATTAGCAGGTAATTCTTCACGAAATATACGTGTCCTGAATCGATATTCATCCAACGATTGCGAGTGAAGATCAATAACCAAATAGCCGAATAGGTTTTGTGTCGCGTGTTTAAATATTTCAATTATTTGTTTTGATTTACCAGGAAAATTTTCTTGAGCAAAATATTTAAGTTGCGGTACATTTCGAATGCCTTTCATAAACGTAACATAATGTGTGTTGCGACTAATTGTTTTCATATGTTTATTTCCGTTATATAAATTTTGAACAACAAACATTACACTAATACCCATATGATGTGATCGTTTAGTAAACATATCTCTTATATCGTCTGTCACATTATCCATTAGATCATCTAGTACTATGAGATTGGGTTTGTATTTTTTAATGTCGTCAACTGTTGGCACACCTTTATTAAACATAATAGATATGCCATCAAATTTATCTGTAAATAAACTTTCACTTTCTGAATAACACCATAATACATTTAAAGTATTTTTTTGATTCGTAATTAAATATTTCCAATTATTTAACACTCGTTTAACAAATACAGTTTTGCCACTACTTGTAGGGCCAATAATAATAAAAGTAAACGGGTGTTTGAATTTAAATTCATTTAAACACATTATGAAATAAATGAAAACACACTTGTTTATAAAAATTAAAGTTTTATTAAGTTTATTTATATAGGTATACAAAATGTTAAAAAAAATTATATAAGCTTATATAAAATATAGAAATATAAAAAAATAAAATTTAATAAATGAATTTATTTATTATAAATTCAATCAAAGCCACATTTCCATCATTTCTGGAGACTTGTTTATAAAGTCATAATATTCTTCAAAATTGAATAACAATCCTTTAACATCTGAACGGCCAAGGAAATGATCTTTGCGTCTGATTGCTATTATGGCGTGAAATGGGTTTGCAGACTTGCCAATAGTAATTACGTAAAAAGGATTATCAGTCGTTGTCCAAGATGTGGTCCTATAATGATCATGTGCTAATATATTATACATACTTGTGTATTCTTCTGGATTAAAAAATAATCTATTTTTCGTCTTCGATAATATATATTCGCCTAATCTTGGTGCATCATTTTTCTTTTGTACACAAATCTCAATCGACCAAATATTTGTGCTGTTATAGCGATATAAGTTAATTGTTTTTATGAATTTATCAGGCGTGTCAATCTTTCCCAACTGAATCTGATATTTCAATATAGGGTGATCTGTAATATCAACAGTGGTTGGACTTATAGTGGTTGTTGTTGTTGTAGGAGTTTGGGCTTGTGAATTATAAATAAAGTGTGCACAAAGCACAACATATAAAACAAATGAATCCATGATATTATATTATATTTATTAGCTCGTATACTTGATTGATTCAAGCAAACAATGATTAGATATGAGCAATTCTGCTACTTATATATACAATCAACCCTGGTGGGCAAATATATAAGCATAATTAAGCATGCGCAATGCAGCAAATTAAATGGATATATTAATTGTATAATAATAAAGCATTGGGATTACACAAAACGTTAAAATTTTATTATATTTATAATATTACAATATAAAATATATGATTATATAGATTAATATATAGATATATGTATATACAAATTGATATATAGGGTTATATAAAGTTATATAATATATAATATATACTATATATGTTATAAATGTATACAATTAAACAAAAAATATTTTAAAATGACCTTTTATTTGGTCACGACAGTTGGGGCATACAATAAAGCACGGCGAACAAATTGAACAGCACATTGTGTGGCCACATGGCAAGAACGTAATCGATATTTTTCGCTCCATACATATTTTGCAAGTATTTTCGTCTTCAATTTGTATTTCATTTTTTGTTATAGCAAAGTTTTTCAATTGATCTGTCATTTCTTCTACAACTATATAATTTTGATCGACAATAAAATTTTTCATTAAAACATCTCTTATTATAGCGGCTGAGAATTGTTTCTTTAATTCCTCAACAATGGGTGAAGCAAACATTCTACGAATAAATATGTTCATTGAAATATCGTGTATTTTTGTTTGTTTTTTAACAATATCATAATTTAAATTAACAAATAAACAATGTTCATTCCATCTATAATGTTCCATCCACGGGTCGTCATCGTCATCAAAGTTACCGATCCCAATTCCACAGTGAAAGCATACGACATAGTCTTCTCTTTGTAGTGAGTAAAATCCCGCGGCCGCTAAATTTTGAATATGTATCGGCACTTTTTTCCAATATTCCCCGACAAAACTTTGTTGTCGGACAGATGCAGAATTATATTCTTCATATAAAGGCTCTCTTGAACGATAGACTTTAAAAGTGTTTTTGAGTTCATAATCTACCGTAAATCGAGTGTATAAGTTTGAAGGCATCATTTTTATAATGTGGTGAAAGAAATGCTTTATATATGTGAATTTATGACAAATAAATTCTCCTTTTATCCGTTAGGCGCGCTCTACATGTTGGGCAAGTCATTAGTTTTGACGCACACACTGAGCATGCGATTAAATGTCCGCATGCGTAAACTACATTAATTTCGTTGAAAAGACAGATTTTGCATTGGGTCACCGTATTATTAGTAACTGAAACGGTATAGATTTCTTGATTGAGTGGTATGTTTCCCACATTATTACCTTTTAAAAATTCACAATTTCGTGATAGTAAACCGTGATCCAAAATAACTTTCATAGAAGGAGTCACATTACTTATGCATAATCTACAAAATGCACACTGTATTACTGAATTATATAAAGTATAAAAAAAGCCGCTTTTTGCTAAACGATCAATAATATCAGGATAGGGAAATTTATATGTGTTAACGTTGAATGTTTCCAAACGATGTTCTTCTGATTTCATATACAAAAAGAATAATTTTGTACAAAACGTTCGCTCGTGGTTTAAAACTTGCGGAATATATACTGGCGAAAAAACTGTAGACAATGGCAAGCTTAAAGTCTTTTTCTTTGGACAAATCAAATATGGATTATGTAATGAATATAAGTCTAATGGTCTATTCAACGTCTCTCTATTTATCGGACGATTAAAAAATTTTATGTTTGAAAAAACAGCAATTCCAGCCAATTTACATGTATAATCTGTTTGAGGTTTATCATCGCTAATGCTCACATCGAGTCCCCACAAAAACATACACGATTTTGAATTCAATCTATGTTTTACATGTATGTCATTTGAGTCGGCAAACTTTATAATTAAATGGCAAGAGAAGCAAACAAATGATTGTAAATTTAAATCTGCATAAAAACCAAGTCTTGCAATTTCGTACTTATTATTAACATTTTCAACATCAATCATAGAATGTTTTCGAAGAGAGAGATGGCGAAAAAGTTCGTGTCTTAAATAATACTGCCCCATTTGTGTTGGTTTCGATAGAGTGTTTCCCATCTTCTGGTGCTTATAATATTTGTATTTAGTATTTATATCCAAATGGGTACGTTGTATAGTCTTCATTGAGTATGCGCTTATCATAGACCAATTGAAATTTTTTATTTAAATTATGTGTTTTAATATCGTTGTATGCGTCTATACTAAATTTTGTCTGCGGTACATAAATTACGCTTTTATTATCTGTGATATAATTGTCAATTGTTTTTTTCATTGTATAAAAATTAATTTTTAAGTCAGTCTCAAAATTTAACGAAAGGCCTTTAACTTTTACTACATATTCAGTTTTATTTGTTTCGGGATAATATACTTCGTAACTATAAGTTTTTGGTCCACATGATATAAATTTTGTGATATAAGCGTTAGGATCATTTAATTCGTTGGTTAATTCACCGAGGTATTGGCCTAATTCTGGTTTATATTCATCTGGTTTGGCTGTAAATATTACTGAATCCGTGTCGTAATATAATGTTCGTTTTCCTAATTTATTAATAACATCAAATAAATGTAGTCTCGCATAACTTGTGACATAAGCTGCAATAATACAATTCGAAGAATTTGATTCCTTTTTATATTCATTTATTTTGTTATATTTGACTTGAAGCATTTCATCACCAATTAAATATGCATCTTCTACTGTTATAGTATTATCGCTTAATAATTTGAAAAATACTTCGGGATTTGATATGTATTCAATTTTATGCATTTCCATTGAGTTTTGTCCAAATTTACCCCAAAAACTATTTACTGCTAACTTGAATGTATTACGTTTCCCTGGGTTGTCTTCAATTTTATTTATATCAAGTTTGATGTTTTCTTTCAAATAATATTGTTTAACATAATCGTCTTTTTCTTCATTTGTTCTAACATTATCCGACCATCCTGATCCTTCGATTTTACCAATAATGCAATCGTTAATAAATTTTGAAAATAGACCTTCACTAGTATTGGATAATTGAGATGTTTTTTCAAAATGCCAAATTTCAAATATTTGGATTATTTTATAGCCGAATTCTATAGATTTATTGAGTTCGGGTGTTGTCCAAATGCCGTGTAAATATCTATCTTTCTCGTCGTGAGCACATGTATAGGAATTATCTGTGGCGCATTTATAACATAATGTAAAAATTAATTTGTTATTTATACGTGAGGGCAAAATTGGAAAGTATAGATTTTGTGGTGGTAAAACAGCACAATATATAAGTCCCTCATATGTTTCAATGCATGTTGTCTCCGGAGCTACAATTCGTACGGGGTGACCAATAGGAAATTTTGACGTTTTACACACATATGGATACAAGCTTGTAAAATCGTAATAATATATTTTTTCATTATTTGTTATTTCATGATATAATTTACTTGCATTTACACGACCGCCAAAGAATGCCTCTCGTGGTAACAATGGAGGATTGTATTGCCGGCCTCTATAGTTTCGTAAATGCTTGATAAAATAAATGTCAATATCTGGGGATGATTTTCGTAATACTTTTAGTTCACATTCCCATATTGATGTTAGTTTGAATTTTGATTTTAAAAATGACTCTTTAGTCGATGTATTAGCGTATAATTCATTCATTGTTTTACCAGATAACGGATTAACCATATAATTTCGATTTCCTTTAAAACATTGTTGGCAACCGTGAAATAAACAACCGTAAAATTCAAACACTTCGCCTGTTTGCGGTATGAAACCGTCAGCCACATATGAATATAATCGGTATTCACGCAATATCTTATGCTCTCTCTCTTGCTGTATGTAATCTAACCAAGCATTCGCTATATATGATTGTTTTCTTTTATGGTCATATCCAGTACTGGGAATTATAGCGATTTGATAAGGGTTTAAATAATTTGTACGAAAGACTTCCATAACACTCTGTGGTAGTGTAAAACATCGTGTAAAACAATCAATATTAAAACATGCTGTCCATATATCACGAAAAGTCATTACTGAATTCATTAATACAGTAACATCATTTTTACAATATTTAATTAATTCAAATTGAAAATCAAATTTACTATTTTTATTTTTGTTGTACCAATTAATAAATTCTAATCGATCATTTGGTTTTTTTAAGTTAATTTGATAATATTCTATTGGTGGCAAAGAATCTAAAATTTTGTAATAATTTTCTGGTTTGTTGTATAAATGAGGAAAGTCGCCTTTTTCACAATCCTTTAAACCAAATGTTTTTGGTAAATTTTTTAATGGCATAGGTAGAAAAGATAAGGAATCTATGAAATTAAAATTTTTAAATTTTAATGATAATATTTTGTTTCCGTTTTTAATAACATTGGGTTTCATATTATTATTTAATAAATATTTTATTATAAATTGACAATCATATGATTTGCTATTATGTGCAATAACTTTAACTTGAATATGTTGTTTTAATTTTGTCATTTTTTTAATCTCTCTTAATTTATTACTCAATTCTGTAAATATATAATTTAAAAATTGGGAAACGCAATCGATACCTATAAATTGTTTAGATTCGCCTAAACAAAAATTACAATATTTTTGTTTTGATTTCAAGTTATTATCCCAACAAAAATCACAAACGACTTCAATACAGCATAAGTTTGGTTGATGTATTTTTCTACCATTATTTGTGTTTTCAATGTAACTTTCAAAATCGTAGAATACAAATACTTTTAATTTTATGTCATCTGTTTCTAAATCTGACTTATTATGTGGCGTAATATAACATTCGTGATAAGATTGGTGAACATATTGTTTACAATTTGAGCATTTTATTTTACCACAATAATGTATTTTTGTATTAATTAATTTTTTGCACGTCTTACAATATTTATAATTTTTGCAAATATTTTTCTTTATGTGATTATCAAAACATTCATTGGACATAAAAAAGCGGTTGCATTCATTGCAATCCATTCTATTTGTTTCTTGGCACATGTTAGGGGTAAAACAATATTTACATGTATATTGACACCTATGTGACACTAAATTCATATACCCTTTTAAACATACTTTACAGAAATAATTACATTGTAAAAATGCCTTAATTGATAACAAACAATCAGCATGACTACTGCTAATATGGACAAATACTTGCTTTTCAGCAAATGGTCCAGAATAAATAAATTGTTTTGGTGGAGAAACAACAATTAATTGATACTCACATCCAAGTGCTGTTTGGAATTTATCAAAAGAGTCATATGAAAACCCACATTTATTAACTCGAAGTCCAGCAATTTGACATAAATCCAACGCTTTATATGTCTGGATATTCCCAGTATTTTCCCTTAATCGCCGCCACTGTAAACTGCGTACACCATCGGCATAATTTTTCGACAAAACAATTGCGCGCGCCAAACATAATCCATCAGATTTTACTCTCACAACTTTATTAGAATTTTTTCGCCATGTGTTAATATCTAAAAAATTTGATCGGCCACCAATTAAAGGAATTTGTACAGCGACTAAATCCACTTCCAATAAACCATTTAACAAAAACTCTTTTTTACTTTGAGATACTTTTATAATTTCATTCATTATCAAATCCACATTAAAATGTTGTTTTTCACGAAATGGTATATATATTTCTCGTTCTAATTCGACATTTTTCAATGATATTCTTATCATATCCTTATCATTAAATTCTGTTAAAATAAATTCCAAAACTTCTGTTAAAGTACTTTTTATTTCATTAATAATATACTCTAAATCAACATTTACTGATTCAGTATTATAATACAAGTGAATAGTTAAATTTTTACAATGTGTTTTAAATTTTCTACTGTAAGTTTGAGTTTCGCTTACAATAGTACTGTGTATAAATCTATTGTCCATACTACTATAAATTTTATATAAAATGATTAAATAAAAAAATACATTGCTTTATATAATAAATATTTGAAAGGAGGAGTTTAAACCATAATCGCAAACACCTTATCGATGGTGTTGGCTAATCCTGATTTAAGGTCCAAATACACGCATAGTTTGTCAATTATACTATCCATATTCTTCTTAAAATCAGGTAGCACTATATTAGTTTGCATTAGGCGATCAGGTTCACACACGTTAAGCAAATCCATCAGTTTAGTAAATCGTTCAGTGAATTCGACATCAATTCGCATACTACTTATGACGTTATTTAATAGATGGCGCTTATCTGGATAATTTTTAAAATAATCATTACAATTTTTATGAACGCCGGAACCTATAGTACATGCAGTGCATTCAGACTCAATGCGCGTCCTCACAATTGCACCAACTGAAGAGATATACAATTCTTCAACTAATTCCTGAAGTTGTGGTCCTTTTGCATTTTGATGTTTTAACATAAAATCAAGTAATATTTCATTTTTTAGCAAAATATCTTTATCTTCTACAGAAAGTAAAATGCCGTAACCTTTGTAATTTTCATTTGCAACAATTGAATACAAGTCATCAATTTTAGTTCCAGTCCAAAGTTTTTTTGAAGAATAAATACTATGTGATTCATTTGATTTTAAAAAACTCAAAAGCCATTGTAGTTCTGAATGAGCAAAATTTAATCCAAGAGAAACATTTCCAGCGGTTAATACCCGTATTTCCAATCTGTTAATTCGGTACGGGACTTTAATACTATCTCTTGTATTAAATCCCGTGCCTTGAATTACATTAGCTTTTGTCTCACATATTTTATCATTTACACTTTTTGTAGATAAACGAATCTCGTACAAAGTTGTCCACTCCATTGCTGATTAATATTTGTGAAGAAAAACTCTAAAACACAGGTTTATATAGTCAGATATTGAGGCGTGGTTTATAAATTAAGGTCACTGTTGCGCATACTCATGATTTGCGCATGAGTAAATAAATTATTCAATGCAAATATTAGAATGTTATCGATAAAATCAGAATATACAATATTAGGTACAACGTTAATTTGGTAACCAATTGGGTGGCTAACTTGTGATAATATTATTCGACTAATAGAGCTGACACCAATTAGAGGGGACAAATAAGATTTGTTGATATTTATATAATAAAAATGCTGGTATATTTGAAAAATAAATTGATAATTTACATCATTTCGTATATTGATACGTAAATCAAA
Organism: Medioppia subpectinata; assembly: GCA_905368565.1. NCBI lineage: Eukaryota > Metazoa > Arthropoda > Arachnida > Sarcoptiformes > Oppiidae > Medioppia > Medioppia subpectinata. The sequence continues at coordinate 13,624 of CAJPIZ010000317.1, forward strand.
GTCTGGTAAATAGTTTAAAATATAACACAAGATATATAATTCTTGATAATGTTTATTATTTATTGCTCCCTCAATTCTACTACATTCAGATACACATTTGATTACATGTGCAGATATATTTATTACACTAACACTTTTAGTACACAAAATACAAACTACTTTCTTTTTACCCATAGCTAAATTAAAATATTTTCAGATTAAAACCAGTATATATACTTTAGTTTAAAAGGAGCGTCAATAAATGTGGGTGTGGTTTAAATAATGTATAGTACGCAAAATCAATGCTTTAAAATATTTATTTAATATAATAGAAAATAGTACATCATTTAAAAATATACATAATAAATGATTTATATAAGTAATAATAACAAAAGTATAAGATAAAATATATTGATTATATACTCGAGTATAATATAAATTTATATAAGTTTTAAAATAATTGGCTAATTATATATAAAATTTAAACAACTTAAGCAACAACTCCATCCTCTATTATAGAATAACATATTGAGTGGTCATCATATTGAGTAACTTCAAATAGTATAGTTTGGTCAATGTTTTGTTTTTTATTCAACAAGTCAGTATCGCGCATAGCAGTAATAAATGATTTGATTGTCCGATAATCGCCAATGGGTTTGAGCGGTGTGGCATATATATCAGGGTATGTTTCGGCAAATAAGTAGCGTACGTATCGATCAAATGTCTCCCACATGTAATCAACAGGGGGTAACGTTGCATATAACTTGATATATTTAAACACTTCCAAAATTTCTGCTGTTAAACGCCAGAGTCCATCGCCTCTTTGAAAGTAGATATTCTTTTCATACCAATATTCACTGATAATATCATCAAGAGACATGTTGCGGACATCTTCGAGATCCCACGAATAAAATAGATGTGTACCATTTTGTAGTTTAAGTGTTGGCTGAGCTTGGTAATCAAATAAAAACAAAACTATTTCCAAATATTTTTGATGAAAAGTATAGTCAGTTGCTGTTTTACGAACTTTACAGTTAAGTAAATGAGATGTCAGTTCACATAAATGATATACATTATTACAATAAACACATTCAATATAATAAACAAAATCGTTTTGATATTCTTTTGGGTCGGATTGTTTATATAAATTTGCTTTATTTGCAAAAATTCCCATTTTATCTAATGTTCAAATACTATTGCTATGTCTTGCGTAAGAGTTAAATGTATTGAAATTTAACAAGTACTGCATATCTAAGTCAAACAATAAGTCAAGATTGCGAATGAGCGGGTTTTTAAGCAAATCGTTCTCAGAGAAACCGTTTGGAACTAATATGAAATGTCCACTTGGGTTTTCAATTGAGTTCAAAGCGGCTTGCGTGATCGCATCAAAATTGTCCCAATTTATATCAATTAGTGAATTGCGATAAAATGCAATCTCTGCTCTTTGATAAAAAAACTCATATATATTTAAAACAAATTGAGTTAACTCTTGGGTATCGCAATCCACATAATCAACTGCCCCAATATAAAACAAGTTCAACACTTGGCTTAGTAAATTGTACTTTTTATAAACAGTCGTTCGCTTAATCTTTTCACAATTGTCATTAATTACACAAAAAGGGATATGGTTAATGGCGTCTGCGGTGAACACAGACATAGAGCATAAATTGCAAATAACAGTTTGGTCAGCCATTGAGTGACTTTGTGCTGTTTTACACTTACTTATATAGTAATAAAGAGCAATATTTTACTCGCGCATGAGTGCTAATATTCATAGCTAACGCCACCTATTGCATTAATAATAACGACAATTAAATTTAATTAAAACTCATTCATTTATTCATAATATAGTATACAAAGAATACATTAATTATTCAAAATTTACATATTTTGCATTGACATAAATTTTAAAAACATGGCGTAGTGTTGTTTATTACCGATAGGAGGCGTGTCTGTGTTCTCATTCGATTGGTCTGCAGTCTTTATTTGAATCTTAGTCGCAGTAGAAGTTAAGTCATTTGTTGCGCGTTTTTTTGCCATCACTTTCTCTCTTTGTTCATTCATTTCCTTGCAAAATACAAATAAGTTAATACTGTAGAAAATAAAATAAAAACAATGTTATATTTACTTTGCGTTTAGTTGAGTGGTTTTCACGAATTGCCGTCTTTTTACTTCCAGAACAGACATTAGTTTTTGAATGGGTTCTCTCGGCCGGGTTTTTAGTTAAAGGCATAGCGTATCTTATGGGATCATAGCCTGGAATACTTAGAGTTGCTTTTTGGTTTTCCGATAGGCCGTCGTAGTCTAACTGCCCATTGTTTGTCGGCTGCTTACTTTCTGTATTTCTCTCATCATCAGATCCTTCGCTATGTATAAATTCAGGCGATATTTTATGTTTTAACTTTTTTGATGCATTTCTGCGTTTTTTCTGTCTTTTTCTTTGCTTTTTATTTTTGACATAAGACTCAGAGTCTGAAGAATCTGATGACTCGCTCTGCTTTTTGTCGGCAATCTCTGCCGTCTTTATCTCGCCTTCACTCTCAATTTCCTGCTCATCAGCATTCTCGCTCTCATCTCCTGTCTCCTCCGCTTCGCTCTCCTCTTCACTACTACTCTCACTGAACTCAGAGCTCTCGTCGTCACTCTCATCTCCTGGCTTATATGTTTTGTCGTCTCTTTTATCCTCTATCTCTGGAGTTTTGGCCAGTGTTTCCGCAACAGGTGTTGGCGGTGTGATCTCTTTAGGATTCCGCTTTTTCGCACTCGGTTTGTTTATCCCGTCTTTCGCGCTAAAACCCAACACATTTCTCAATTCAGGTTTCCAATCAATCCATCCATAAAAAACTTCTTCGGTAAGCAAGTGTGGTTTCTTTTTATACATCTCTTTTAAACATAAATTTAAAAAACTGTTAGAAATATTACAAACATTTAATTTTTTAAATACAAACCAATTTCTTTGTGTTTTTCCATACATCTCCATTGAAGATTGATCATAAACCCATATGTAGTTTGATTAAATCTGGGTCTTAAAACTTCTTTATCAAATTTATCCCAGTTATATATAAACGACATATTTTTAAAGTATTTTGGACTTTAACTTTTTAAAAAACTACTAAACAAAAAATCTAAAAAATTAACTAATTTTAAAAAATATAACAAGTGTTAAAGACTTTGAATATTTTTGAAAGTAAAACTAAATTAAAAATCAAAACAAATAAATTTATTTTGAAAAAAATTCTAAGTCTTAAAGACTCTAACTTTATAATACAAAACTAACTAAAAAATTAAAAACTGATTTTTTTAAAAAAAACGTCTATGTTTTTAAAACTTTGAAATTATTACTGAAAAACTATTCACTAATTTGCATTAAATACTGAATAGTATTTTATGCAAATTAGTAGAGCAGAGTTTCAGTCTATTCTAAGTGAGTAGTCAACTGAAAAGAGTTTTCGACTCAACAAAACTTATGAAAATATGAGTGAAAAGTCAGTCTTTATATACTGAATTTTCATAGAAATATTTGCCTTTGAAATACATGGGGTCACCATTAACTAAGCATTGGGGGTGGCAAATACAAACCATAATTTTATATAAATATATAAAATTTTAGCTGGTTTCGTGCATATTTGTATGTTTTTTCCACTTTTCTACCTTTTAGGAGGCGTTGGGAGGCGTCGCTAATATTGCATTTTAATACACTAATCGATATATATTGAATACCGTATAGTTATATTTTGACCACCTAAACACCTTAAGGAGGGCACTTAGGTGGGCGTCGAGAATACCATTACCAACAACTCTTATGGGCGCGTCATTTAAGCCATAGTGGTTTTTTCGATACTTATACACCCTCAGTGGGGGCCGGAGGGGGCCGGAGGGGGCGCCGGGTGTGTATCAATATATTAGGTAAGTATCTGGGTATTTAAATTGATAGTTAAAAAATTTTAATTTTTTTGATACTTATACACCCTATAAGAGGCCTATGTGTATAGTTATATATGTGTATTTACTCCAACCCCTACCTGCCTGTCTATCCCATCATTTATTGAATACAATATGTATTATCATTTGCATCAGAAAATTATTTTAGTGTTCAATGATTTTATTCTTAATGATTTTAGTGCTAATTGAATGCAAAGTGTATTATCAATTGCATCAAAAAATTATTTTAGTATTCAATGATTTTATTCTCAATGATTTTAGTGCTAATTGAATGCAATTCGTATTAACAATTGCATCAAAAAATTGATTTAGTATTCAATGATTTTATTCTCAATGATTTTAGTGCTAATTGAATGCAATTTGTATTATCAATTGCATCAAAAAAAATATTTTAGTACTCAATGCCATCAATATTCACTATACAGTATATTAAACATAATTGTATGATGTATTACAGTTCATACAAAACATTGTATACTATCCCCGGCGCTCTCCAGGCGGCTAAATCCAGTTAAAATATGCAAATTTGTTCAGTCTATATGGATAAGTATACTACTCATATATTATGTCTAGATAAAAATGTAAAATAAGAATGTAAAATGTCTTGCTATACATGTTACTAAAAAACAGACGAGATAATTCTAACAAGTTAATAAAAAAGTTAGTTAAAATGTTTATTTTTACCAATTTTCATATAAAATTGTCTGCAAATGCCATAATTTTTACAATTTATAAACATCATTAATTAAATGACAATTAAAACTATTTTAAGAATATATAAGTATATAATAAATTATTAATAGTATGCAGCAAATATTTTTGTTTATAAGGGCAGCCAGTTAATCTAGGCCATTATAATATCGCCTTACCTTTAAACTAATATGTTATAAGATAGTAAAGGCCACAGAACTAAACGCGTTTACTTTTCATTAATTATTTTATTTTCATACAGTGTACTGTATAAATAGTATATCGTATGGCCCGACACACTGTATTAAAATGAAATGATTAACGAAAAAGTAAACGCCGCTAGGGGGTGGCTTTCACTATTATAAGAGATAATTTAAAACATTAAAAAGTATATAAGATTATGTCATCGGGGAATTTTATTAATAAATTTCGATCACGTTGTATTTGTAAAATCCTGACTTTTTAAAATCACCATTATGCTACAGATCAAAGCATTAGGGTGAATGTCGCAATGTAGAATTTCAAGTCCATTAAATGGTGTTTAATAATAATAAAGTATCAATCAAATTCCTTAAGTAGTTTGATTTTAGTTGCCCTGCTATCTTTGTTTGCGTTACATTTCAAAGCTTTGAAGTAATAAGGGCTCTTATACAGAAAGTTCGTAGTCATAAAACGTACCAAAATTACCAAATGAATATATAATGTATAATAGTGTATGCAGTATCTGTGGTCTCCGTTTGAGCTACTAAATAATTAAACATTCAAATTAAATAAACAATTTTTATTTATTCTATATCACTATAGTTTACACAATTATTAATTTTAATCTTTTTTAAATACTTTGTATAAAATTCTTGATTTTTTTCTGATATATATTTTTGAAGAGATAAAATATCAGATTTCTTATTAGCACTTATACCAACATTTTTTATAATACAATTTTCATTAATATAAGCATTTTTAACTAGATTTACATCACAATTAATTGAAACAAAAATTTTTTGATTAATGTAATCATAATTATCACAATAAATAATTTCCCCATTAGGGAGGAAAGAAAATATTACACCTTTAGATATTTTAATTAGAGTATTTTTATCAAAAAAATTATTTAAAAAGTCTTCATATTTATAAATATTTGATTTTAAAATAATAAATTTTTTTGATTGCTTTAAAAAATTAACATATTCTGTTGGAGTTTCAATTATTTCAACCTTTTTAATTTTTTTACCTAGAATTGAAAAATTTCTGTCACAAATTGAATACGAATGACCACGAACAGGAAAAATATGAGTTATTTTTAAATTAAATTTAATTGAAATAAATGATAAAAATTTAAGTACTGTCCAGTTTCTGTTTTGAGCACATGTGGCATCTGAAAAGAACACTAAGTTTGACTGTGGGCCTATGCCTGCTGCGTTAATTTTTTGGTTTGATATTAAATTTTCGATTACATAAAATAAATAACTACACACAGAATTTGGATTTTTGGGTGCTAAACCCTCAGTACTGTGAAACATATACGAAGAGCTATTATGAATATGTATATTAAAAATATATAAAGATAGTTGTCTTTTGTAATAAACTTCAGAATTCGGAATTTTAGAAAAAGTTCTATTAGCGGAGTAATCAAATTCAAAAGAAATATAACTGTTATCATTAATTAATCTCTTTTTTAAAGAATTATACTTTTGAATTCTAGATTTATGTTCACATATATTTATGATATCTATTTCACTCTTAAGATTATGTTTTCGCTCATAAATAAAACAGTAATCACATATATCTGTTCTAATGTGTCTAATTTTAATATTATATTTACTTTTAAAATAAATACAAAATGAAGAGATACTAATAGGTTTATAAATCACTGTCGGGGCTATGCCTGCTGCGTTAATATTTAAGTTATGGATATATTTATTATATTCTTTATGTAATATAGTTAAATTCAAATTTCTGTTTTCAAAATATAATTTTGAACTTTTTGTATAATGAGATCCGATTGTTGGAAATAAATTAATAAAATTGTTAAAAATATCACTATTTATCTTACGATTATCACATGTTTTCCCTGTATTATCATCTAAATGTTCACCTTTCAGCATTTTAGATTGTAAAACTCTTATTCTTTTTACACTTATTTGAAATAACTGTACAAAAAAATTCGACAAACTAAAATGAATATCACAATTACGAGACAACTTATAAATCCAATGCATCGATTCCTTCTTCTCCATTAAATTTGATAAACGCTCGTTTTGCTTATTTTTGTCCATTAAATTCCAGAATCTAGTAAAAATTTAACGCAGCAAGCATAGTTCCACAGTAATTAATTACTTTAATTAAATAATTAATATTTTTCTTAATTACTTACTTTTCAAATTTAATGTTTTTTTCAGATATTGTTAGTTTTGTATAACACAATTTTTTGCAACATTTATCAATTGGTTTAAACACTTATTTAGCGACTTTTTTGCCATTTGTATTTTCATACGAAATTCCCTTTAAATATAAAAATTAATTATTAAATTGTAAAATAAAAATATAAATAAACACTTACGCTATTTCTTAATAATTTTCGCTTATTTTTCTTCCATGTTGGTGTATATTTATTAAATTTATTTGTATTATTACACATTTCTTTGATTTGTTGATTTATCATATCATTTAAATCAGATCTATTTTGGATTTCACATAATTTAGGCATATTTGTAATACAAAATGATTCGTTCATTTTAATTAACTAATTTGTGTTAATTATGTTTAATATAACACGTGTAATAACACTTTTTTTTAATAGCAGTGGAGTCTAAATATTGAGTGTAAACATTGAGTCGTACATAAAATATGTGCATATAAATTGGACTGTTTGTATATAGCTATATATTTCATAAGAGCCCTTATTACTTCAAAGCTTTGATTTATATGTTAATTATTAACGATAATTAAATAATTGTATTTTTATTCTAGTAAATGGTATCGTATATTGCAGTACTGGTCCGCTCGCAATATCTCTGGTCCGAAACCACTGCCACTGTTTGGCAATAATTTCAATCGTGTCCTAAAGCTGAGTACAGTCATTGAAATGGAGTGGTATAACACTTACGGCCGACTTTACGGGTAATGATTTAAATGACAATTATTTGTGAAATAAATATACAGTAGTCATTCAGTTTTGACACTTTTGCAGTGCTGTTAAAAATGTGTGTTAAAATCAAATTCTGTTAAAATCGGGTACTTTAACAATACTAATATCGCTCGCCGGTGCTAACAAAATCTTATGTTAACACCGAATTCTGTTAAAACCGCGGCTGGCAAAATCGAATGTCTACTATATACATGTTCAATTAAAAAANTGTTAAAATCGGGTACTTTAACAATACTAATATCGCTCGCCGGTGCTAACAAAATCTTATGTTAACACCGAATTCTGTTAAAACCGCGGCTGGCAAAATCGAATGTCTACTATATACATGTTCAATTAAAAAAAAGGCTCCACTTACTTTTGCGATTACTTATAATAGAGTCTATGATTGCGGAATTCCAATACTACGAGTGGCGGACCCGGAGTTCATCAAACAGATTTTGGTGAAAGATTTCCACAAAATGCGTAACAGGACTTATAGGTACATGTAGTGTGACTAGTTGGTCAATAACAGTTGTAACAGTCGACTTAACATGGCTTAGTCCATGACATAAGTTTAACATGGATTTATGCTAAGTCTATGGCAAGGCTAATCCTATGGGTAATGTCAAGTCTATGGGACTAATACTTATCTTATAGACAATGCTACGTTTATATGACTAATGTTTATAATAGATTTCTATTAGATTATTGCTTAAGTCTATGAAATAAGTATAACATTGTTTATGAAAAGCTCAATTGGATTAGCATTACCCATGTTAATGTATAACCATAGACTGTTTTTCGGCCGCCTGAATACATTTACTTAACGACTAAATGTACCAACCTGAAATAGGATACACGACAACACTATGATCCACGCTAGGGATGGGCAATGGAAATGGTACCGATCGATGGCCAGTCCCTACTTCACTACCGGCAAAGTGAAACACACGTATCCACTCATTCAAGAGTGTTGTGGCGACTTATTGGCCGCACTCGACCGACAAGTGGCCGCCAGTAGTGGCGCCGTAGAAGTGGACGTAAAACATATGATGGACTTGTATTGTATGGATGCGATCGCCAGAGCGACGTTTGCCATCAAAATTGATCCCTATATCGACTCAAACAATGCGTTCACTACTGAAGCGAAACTTCTTACAGATTACGCATTTTCAGCGAAAAAATTGCAAACAATATTATCGACAATTTTGCCCACTTTTATGACAAACAATTGTCTGTGGAAATGGTTGTCAATCGGCGGCCGACCACCCAATGACCACTTTATCAAAGGTATTGTCCGGCGTTTGGTTTCTGAACGCAAAATGTCGGCCAAACGACACACCGATTACTTACAGCGTTTGATGGATGCGAAGCGAGTGGTGGACACCAACAGCGGCGGCGGCACTACAAACGCGTCCGGTGGCCAACACATGGCTGGCATGAGCTTAACCGACGACGATATCGTTGCCCAAAGCGCCCAACTTATAACATCCACGTATAATAATCCGGCCGTCACTCTGTCGTACTGTATCTACGAGTTGGCGCTCAATCCCCATATTCAGGATCGGTTGCGGGCGGAGATCAGCGGTGCGTTCAACGAAAGCACCGGCCGTTTCGACTACGAAACCCTAAGCCGACTGCCATTCCTGGACGCCGTCGTTGCGGAAACTCTTCGCAAATATCCGCCAGTGATTCAGTCGATTAGGTGCGCCTCGGAAGACGTGGTGCTAACCGGCGATAGCGACGCACCAATGGTTACGCTTGAGAAAGGAGTGCACGCAGTGATACCGGTGTACGCCATACACCACTCGCCCGACAACTATCCCGACCCGGAGTGCTTCAAACCCGACCGCTTTTTGCCCCACAATCGTCACAACATCTCTCAGTATACTTACCTACCGTTCGGCGCCGGACCTCGCGATTGTGTTGCCAAACATTTTGGACTGACCATGACCAAATTGGCCCTGGCCAACATCACGCGCGTGTTCCGTACTTGTCGCGTGGCCAACACTGATGTGCCCCCAGTATTCAAGGATTACGACGTTGAATTAGTTAGTGCCCACGTTGTGGTGGGCGTATCTAAACTCTAGTTACAACAAATGCATTCAATTTTATTTTTATATTTACTTTTTAACTTTAATTTAAAAATACTAATGAACAGAAATATTTTATATGAGTATTTGGAGAGTGATAAGTTTTGATCATTGAATGTACATTGGTAATTATAATAACATTGATTACCTAGGTATACTTTGGTATACTTATCACAAAATGAACGTTATAATAGTCGGTCGATTAAGTTAAACGCTATTATAAAGTAAAATTTTAATGTGTTAAATGCTTTGTTTGTAATCAATAAAATTAAATTTATAATAATGCAAATGAAATAATTGTACAATAAATAATTATATGCAATAAATTTTAATTTATTTTAAGTAGTATTTAAAAGTTATACATACAGTACAAGTACAGTATGTAAAATTTACATTGTAAATACTTTATAAAGTATTGCAATTAGAAGTTCTAATTATACTTTGTCTATTACAATAATCAGTGAACTGTCAATCAATACAACATTTAAATCCTTTACTTTGAAATGTTTACTACAATAAATGGCAATAGAATTTGTAAACAGTAGTATAACATAAAGTATTTTACAGTATTTTAAATATAATTAATCTATTATAAGTCAAAATTAATCCCAATAACTAAATCATAATTGTTTAATGCCTACTAATGGTTAATGTAATCCTTTTAACTGATTTGATAAATTCTGATACTTTTTGATAATTTGTAAAAAAATAAATATTTTATCATATCCTTTCAATAATCCTATCCTTATAATAATGATAAATTAGTACAATTCATAACAAAAATACGTAATGAAAATAATAACGATAATAAATTAATAACAGCATTAAGTCCGGTCCGGTTCGTTATTGCAGCAGGGTTGTTCAATATAGTAAATTACAATTATCCTAGTTGTATCTTATATGATTAAAAAGTAAAAATACTATAAATATTGAGCATGATTTAATGTAAAGTCATTAATTGTTGTAATAATATTTAATTAATATTAAATAATTTATTATAAACACAACACAAAGTATTAATAATGAGATCATTGGCTATTTTCGCTACTCTTTTGATGGTGGTTGCTTTAGGTAATTTGGCAATTATATAAATAGTTCATAATTATATCATATTAAATCAGTTTTATTTAAATGACAATTTATCCTGGTTAAATTTCTTATACAGGCCAAGCGATGGACCCTAAAATATTTGCCACATTCATGCGTGAAATCGATGCCGGTAAACAGCAAGTGCTAACCAATGAAGATAATCTTCAGGCGGACATCAAATTGCACCCGGAATATCGCGATCAGCACAAAGTTTATTGCGGTCAATTAATTACAATGCTTAACAATGTAAAGCTACTACGTACTTGTTTAAAACAGTGACTATATAAAACATATATTTAATTTGTTTAACACATGTAGATCGGGATCAAGATTGACGAGTTTGGCAAAGCATACCCGGGACAGATGGATTCGGCACAAGCATCGGGGTGGGCCCACGCGGGCAGCACCATTGTTTTTATGATGTCTGATTTGAAACAACTTTGTAAAAGCATCTAAGTTAAATGATTAAATAAAATGAATTAAAGTATTATTTGAAATGATTATTGCATTTATTTGTCATTGTTTTGTCAATTGTAAAAAAAATTAAATTTGAAATTTTGCAAAAGTGTACCATGATGACAATAATTCTAAATGCATTAACCGAAATAGTTTTAAAATTATATGGTTTATATTTATAAAAAATTTATTAAATTCATACACAATGAATTATGCTGTTAACATTGTCTTTAAAATTGTTTTATATTTTATTTCAAAATATTAATAATAATAATCTTATTTATAATAATAGTAATATCATAATTAAATTATTATAAAAATCATGGTTTGTCAAAACAATACAAAGGGTGTCCTGTTATATACTTTTTACCCCTTTTTGAAAACATCACATTTCCTTCACTAATACGTTGGCTAAAATTTGGCACATTTTTGAGCCACGCGTTGCGCGTATCGTTGCAATCGAGTTCAGTGCCTAATATTTCCAAATAATTATCATGGTTGGCATTGAAAAACACCTTAAAGCTATTTTCGTCGATATAAATTAATTCATTGTGATTACTGTCATCTTGTTTGAACCCTGACGTAAACTTATCAATAGGTGATATTTTATACGACAACCCTAGTTGAACATTATAGTTAATATTAGCAAATGTATCTTTGTTAAATACACCATTAATTGTGCATTCAAAAAATATTATGCTTAAATATGGACTTTGTAGATTAAATACAAATACATTCCCCGGTATATGTTTAGCCGATATTTCCGCTATATAAAGTAATTTTAGGGCTTTTAATGAGTAGAATGCCCTTGCACCAATTGACATAATTGATCTACCACCAATGTATATACGTTCCAATTTGGCTAGTTCACCAAATGCATTAGATGGTACTTGGTCTAAATTAACATCAATTAATATAACTTGCTTAATATTCGTCTGTTCGTTGAATATAGCAAAAACATTAGTGCCATTTGGGTTGGTAATTGATTTATGAACAAGATGTCTCAAATTCGTTAGTTGAATATTTTTTTAATTGTTGATTAGATAGCGATTGGCTATGAATATGCGTTAATTGATTGTTGTTTGTAATATTTAACTCCTGAAACCGTATGTCTTCAACGCGATACGTAGAACGGTAATTCTTTGATAGCAGTGTTGGTCAATTCAATTTGTCGAAATAGTTTGAAATCGACCGGCAATCTGTGCTTTAAGTCGTTGAATACGGCTTAAATGTCAAAGTTTAGTTTAACAATATAAAAGATAATAAAAGTAGATTACTAGTATGTCGTGTTTAGCCTAAATATATCGCAAGATTCAATGTTATCTAGATAATATTATACTGCATTATTAATAATAATAATATACAGAATTTATGTTATATTTTAAATGTCAGTTTAAATAACATATAGATTACTTTAACATTGCTTTTTTCTATTATGTGAGGACAAAATGGTACATTGAAAATTTTTATAAAATGTGCCTGGGTATATGAGTAATTTTAACTCAAAGTTGACTAAATTTCCTTAGACCATAATGTTAAATTCAAAAATTTTGTTAAAAATATATGTGAGGACAAAATGGTACATTGAAAATTTTTATAAAATGTGCCTGGGTATATGAGTAATTTTAACTCAAAGTTGACTAAATTTCCTTAGACCATAATGTTAAATTCAAAAATTTTGTTAAAAATTTATCTCAATATAGACAATATATACACCAAAATGTTAAGGGTCAAAAATAATTTTATACGTGTCTTGGTATATTTTAAATAAATTATGTATTGTGGTAAATATAAGCTAATAGTAGTTGAAACATCATGATGTTTTAAATGAGCACCATTTAAAATATACTGGTTCGATTTTAATAATTCATACATCAAATTGTTCAGAATTAAGTATGTAAAAAAGTAATTTCTCAGATTTCTTATATTTTGCGATTCGTATAAATTTGAAAAAACTGGACCGATTTTAGGCCACAATTGACCAAAATATCCTATAGACATAATGTAAATATTTAAAAAATAAAAATATAGTAAATCTGAGAAATTACTTTTTTAAATACTTAATTCTAAACAATTTGATGTATGAATCATTAAAATCGAACCAGTAAATTTTAAATGGTGCTCATTTGAACTTTTAATTTTTCAAATATTATTACCGTAGT
>CAJPIZ010000318.1:0-27157 GCA_905368565.1 Medioppia subpectinata
AAAATCACATGGCTCAACCAATGAAGCTTCTTAAAATTGAAAAAGGTTTATTGGAACACATATAACAATCTCAAGTAATTTCTGAAATTTATTCTTCAATTGATTCAAATATCTCCTTGATACCCTCCATATCATACACTTTAAATTCTCCGGTTTTAGACAAAAAAACTCCAACACTGATGTCCTCGGGATTAATTGTTGCTCCTGAATATTCTCTAAGAGCATGAAAACAGGTTGCGATATTGTCATCCAATCCACTCAGTCGTCTCTCCACAAACTTCCTGGCCTTATCATATTCTACGCCTCCTGCGATAACTTCAACTGTTTTGAAACTGCCTGATGGATCCACTTGATATAAGCACGGCCCATTTACTGTAGTCCCTGCAAAAATCAAAAATGTCCCAAATGGCCTAAATCGACTCTTCTGGGTAAACTCTTGAGTTGCCAAACTAAACTCATTAATAAAGGTGTCCAAATATGGGAATCTTTCAAAGACATCAAAGTATTCTTGGCAAATTTTCTGTGCTATAGAAAGTTGGACTCGGAAATCGGGTTGAAGCCCAGAATATGTCAATCCGATGCTTGGACAAACATAAAATATTTTGTGGTACTTCTCTTTCACGAATAACTTACCCAAATTCTTGTAGCTCATCAGAACACAACCATCCTTAGAAGAAGCTCCAATACAGATCGATGAGCTTAGTGCTGCCCTAAGAGCATTGTCACATTGCTGTAGCTTACCCTTATTACTGAAAACTGAGAAGGGTTTGTCTGGATTCAGAAACATTTATGGGGGTTCCTAAAAGAAGAAAAATGAGGTTCAAAGACTTAAAACTCTGCACATATATACAGATGGAATTAAAGAGCAAAAGAAATAATCAAGATTCCACACTTACAATCGGATGTGATCAAACTAAAAAATGAATATTGGATTAAATCTAAGAATGTATTAAAGATATTTTTAAGACAAAAACCCATTATAAATACATTAATAAAAACTAAAGGATGTATAGTTGTTTTTATAATTACAATTTCTAGTTTTGTGAAATTTCACTTTTGAAAATTTTTATAACCCACATTTGCAATGCATTGTAATTCTAAACCTAAGCCATTTGAGTATGAAATTTTTGACAATTTTTTAGATGAGAAGGATTTTGAGGAAATTATGCAGATTTATAGGAACAGCCCATTTCTAGAATTGAAAAGTGATTTGTTCAATTTTTTACAAACAAGAGAATTAGTCAATGCATCTATAACCTCATATGATACCTTTATAAAAGATACCGATAATAGTATTTCCAGTTCTGTTTCGAATAAGATTAATCTGAGGTTTTTCACTGATAAATTAGATAAAATTTTTAATCCAAAAATATTTCCGTATGATAAAAAAGCTCCAAGTATGGTAAATTCTGAGTGTAACTCAACTATATCACTTACCAGCCCATCGCCTCTGTTCTACACTATTTTTGCTTCCTTTTATAGACCTAATGATTTTTTACTGGTTCATGATGACTGTATTGAGAATAGAGAGTATGCTTTTACATTCTATTTATCAGATTTGGATACTGGTAAATTGGTGTTATACGAAAATGACTGTATGACGGTTTTTGAGAAAGTGGAGATAAAAAAGAACCGATTGGTGGTCTTTAAAGTGGGAAGGTACAGTTATCACGAAGTGGAAAGAGTAGAGGGTATTGAATTAGAAGATGGGCTCACATCTAGTTCCAATTTAAACCTTAATTCTGGACGCCAAGCTATAACTGGATGGATAAATAATAATGAGAAATTGTCATGGGAGAATTATTCGCCACAATATAACTGTTTTAATCTTTCTCTCCCGGATGAGATCCAATATATCGATATTCCAGTGGAAATTTCAGAAACTGGCTATTCTATTATGGAGTTAGGAGATTTTGACTTTGAAGAGCTTTCTTATGAAACCTCAGGGCCATTTGTGGATAGAAGAGCAGTAAGAATAAATATCGAAGAATATTTTGCCCCCAAAATAGATAACTACAGGTTAATTCACTTAGAATACCTGATGATTGAAAAAAATGGATACATATTGACCAATGATAGGATAAACACCAAGGCGTATGATTATGAAAAGAATCTGCACAGTGATACGACAGTTGAAGGTATTATCCGTGGAAATCCAAAGAATATTCTTGATATGTTTATCTTTAAAAATGATTGTGATCAATTTATTAACTTTGTAAATGAACAGGGTGAGATCGAGTATGAGTTGGATGCAGTAGCCAAGTGTATGCTATTTGGATTTAGAAATGGAAGAAAGATCTTTGTTAGAAATTCTGATAAAGAAGTAAAGTTTATACATTTGATTTACAAGGAAAAATAGATGGTCAGGTTATTAGAGAGTGGTAGGGATTATATAGATATATTTTTGTTACAATATGCCATGCTTATTATTTAACCCATACATGTTATTTAAATTGGTAATGTGATGTTATTTATTGTTACAATATACAATATCAGTCATAACGCCATTGGATATTATTAATTAACCCAAAGAGAGATAAATAATCTGTAAATTTTATTTCAAAAGATTAATATTCAATCACAATCCATAAAACTTTTAGCATAGTCAATTTATTAATTATATTATTAGAAATTTTCTTGAAAAATACATAATCAATCAAAAGAAATACCACTCTACTCCTATTCTATACAAAATTGGTCTAGTTTTCATAGATTATTCTAGTGCCTATACCTGTTAAATAAAATATTTTAATTTATGATTATTTTGTTACCAATTGAACTACATCTTCATCTTTCAACTGATGATTTAATCCAACTTTTTGAGGGGAATGTTTTGCACTTCTACCCCACACAAAAGCATGCTTAAAGTTTTGATAAAAGTCTTTATGAATTGTTCGACATAGGTCTTTTACTGTAGGTTCTCCTCGTAAAATAGCAGGATCCTGAAAATTAGGTTCTGCACCCTTCTTCTTTGTATAAACTCTAGTCAGCTCTAGTTTGTTCCATATATCTTCCTTGAACTCTTCAACATTCCAGCCTTTTGAGCAGCTAATTACCGAAATGTTATTAGAATATGTGTTAGTTTCTATGGGAGTATTTCCATCTAAGCTATTCACATTGGGGATGGAATCATCATGTCTAACAAGCCTGTAAAATTCTTCCTTGCTCAATTCATCAATTTTGTTGTAACAATATATGCAGTTTATATAGGCAGCCTGACCACTTAGTACATCTATCAAATCCTCATCTGTAATATCCTCCCTTATTGTCAATTGGCAATTGTATATTTTATAGGCCTTTAATATTCCATAGATTGTGCTCTCAGAAATGTTAGTTAACTTTAATGTAGGAATAATACTTATTCCGGCTCCTGTAAAACTGAGAGTGATGTTTGGTTTTTTTCGATTTAGTCTAATACCCATTCCATATAACTCACCCTCCAGAATCTGTCTATCTTTAGAAAATTCTAGACAGCTGGGTATCTTATCCAGATCAGTATCGAGTTTTAAATATTCTATTGATCGTCTGTGATCAAGCATCATTATGATCAGATCAGAGGTCTTGGCTATTGAAATTATCTGCCTGCCTCTCCCTTTGTTAGAAGATGCTCCATCTATAATCCCAGGTAAATCCAATATTTGAATCGAGGCTCCCTTATAGTCCAGTTTTCCAGAAATACAATCCAAGGTGGTAAATTCGTGTTCTGCTTGCTTGCTAAATGTAGGAGTGATTGTCGATAAAAGAGTAGATTTCCCTACAGAAGGAAATCCAATAAGACATACTCTTGCATCACCACTTTTTTGTACTTCCCAACCATCTTGCTTCACAATGATTTTTGGAGCATTCATTTCAGATCTCAACTTAGCCAGCTTAGCCTTTAGTCCACCCAGGTGATGCTCTGTAGCCTTGTTTTTCTGAGTTCTGCTCATTTCAAATTCGATCTCTGCAATTTTCTCTGGAATGCCCATGAAAGGAAGGATAGATATTTTTGGAATAAATTGTTTTACCCAAATACACAAGTAAAGTTTCAAACCAGCCTAATGGGACAACTCTACTGATTTTCTACTAATGTTCCGTTTCCCATAGTTTCAACTATTTTTAATCAACTTGATTTTCTTTTCATCATGTAAACTGGTGGTAGGAACTAGAAGAATTGATTCAGATCAATGAGTATGGGAGCTATTTCCTGCTTACATAGTCAATCACCACTATTTGTGTGAAAATTTTCAATCATTTGTTCTTTCAAAACTCACCCCATGAATATTTATGAGCCAATTGAAGTTACGACACACAATATTTATTTTCATGAAAACTCTCCGATCGTTTCAGCGGATAATTACAGAAATATTCTGGTGACATCAGGATATGACAACTATGTGAGATTATGGCAAATTGGAACCAACATATTGGCTTTGGAAAAGAATGCATACAAAACTGCCTCCAATTCGTCAATCAAAATTAGTTTTTTAAAGGAATTTGATGGATTCAATAGAATTATTAATTGTGTAAGATTTTTCAAAAGTGAATTAAACACGAATGCCATGGCAGATTCAACCAAACTACAAATGGATTCTGAATCAGACAAGAAATTGTTTTTAATTAAACAAAAAGCAACAAAACTAGAAGATTCTGAATCTTCTGACATTGACTGTTCTTTTTTAGATGATATTATTCTAGCTGCATGCTCTGATGGCGGAAAGATTATTGTATATTTTAGAGGTTTCAAAAATGTCATACGAGAAATGGATGGAGATAATGCATATGACTTGTGTTGGGTGAATAAAACCAAAGTACTAATTGGATTTGGATCTGGTCATGTAGAAATGTATGAACTAGTGTATCCCCACAGTGGGCCAGTTAAATCAAAGATGATCCAAAAGCAGCAAATTCATCGAGATGCAATTCAGGGAATTTCATACAACACAAAGCATTCATGTTTTGCTACACATTCGTTGGACAAGACTGTTAAGGTCAGTCTTATTCAAAACAATGAATTTGTCTTAATTTCTGAATTTGATCAAAAAATTGATACAAGTTTGGGAGTTTATAGGAGGCTTTGCTTTGATGAAAATAGATTGTATATAATTTCCAAAGCAAACACAGTGAGGGTATATTGCTATCCCTTCAGAAATGAAAATCTGTACAAGAAAATAGGCCCTTTGAACTCGCCAGTGATAAAAATAATAGACCAGGATGGTTTTTTGACAATTGCTACAAAAAGAAGTGTTTACATTCTAAAGGATGACAAATTAGTGGTTGGAATAGACAACGCAGCATTTTTGGAACTAACAGACATGTTTATGTGGTATGATACGGTTTTTTACAGCTCGATGGATGGATTTCTAGGCTCTATAAGAATGTCATCCATCTCTGTTGTAAAATAGATCTTGTAGAATGAGAAAATAAATTTTGAGATTCTCAAGATTATATTAATATTATTATGTTTAGGAAGATACACCATTGTGATTTTAATTTCATTATTAATGATACGATTTATTGACAGTGCAGATATTATATTAAGTGGATGTGATCATAAAGGCCTTCACCAGCATCAGCCATCCAATACTCGAAAAAGCTTAGGCATCCTTCCTGGATGTTGACTTCTGTCGATAGATTATGGAGGAGGTATCTCAGTGTAAATTTGTCATCAAATTCATATATTGAACAGATAAATTCAACAAAAAATATATCAAATCGTCTAAATAATCTCTTATC
Source organism: Medioppia subpectinata (assembly GCA_905368565.1). NCBI lineage: Eukaryota > Metazoa > Arthropoda > Arachnida > Sarcoptiformes > Oppiidae > Medioppia > Medioppia subpectinata. The sequence continues at coordinate 5,716 of CAJPIZ010000318.1, forward strand.
CTTCTCGTTTGGATTAGAAACGGAGTTGTTTCTATTTTTACGTTCAAATATTTTTCTTGCAATATCAAACGTCCAAAGATATTCCTTAACTTGAAAAAATTCACATCTAATCAAATAAATCAGAAAGTTTTGGAGAACCGATTCTTCTAACAGTTGATGTAAAATATGATGAATGGCATAGAAGACAGTTTCATTTCTCCTTTCTAAATTCAGTTTAATTCCTTCAACTATGAGATACAGGTCTTCTTCATGAAAATGCGAAATGTTTTTAAAGATGAATAGACTATCCAATTCAATAGTATTTTTAGTTTGCGAGTGAATATAGAACAATTTTGGAGTAAGTGAGTTTGATTGAAAACTATAGAATTCTTCTATCTCAGGTTGGAAAAGTTTCTGTAAAGTTGGAGATTGTTCCATAGAAAATTTAGGGATAAGATTGTTTTAAATGTGCCATAAGCCCATCAAGGAGGTAGTTATATGATGGTGCATCTCTTGCACATTTATGGAACAGAACTGAATAGAAAGATCTGGTATTATGCATCGGAATCTTTAGTCCAACATCTTATGCTGCTATGTCCCTATTTCAGATTGAAAATCAAGAATATTTATAAGCAATTAAACCTTACCAATCAATACAAAATGTATTTTCCGGCTAGAGGTTCCAAGACAAAGGAATTTTTTGAAAACCATCGTACTATCCCTGCTCGATGGGATCAGAACATTATTACGTAAGGAGATAATATGAAATCATATAATGATATATCTGTAATACTAAGATGGCTTCTGATGGCAATCTACCAAAACACTTTAACACTACTTATTTGAAAACAGCTTTAAAATTTATTAATAATATTTCTAATTTCAATATGACTCAAGTTTATTTGTTATTACAAATGTAATATTAACTGTTTTGTTTGACTACACCCCAAATGGAAACAAATATATTAGGTTTGCCGCATGAAGATGATGTTGAAAGTGAGGCACAAGGTCACACTGGAATAATGAAAAATTTCCGAATTGCCAAATGTGAACAAAAAAGATTTGCCTTATTTGGGACCATGTTCTTTATAATCGGGTTCATATATTCATTTATGAGAATTCTTAAGGACGCATATGTCATGGGCCGCCAGGATCCAAACTGCATTCTCTACATCAAAATATTCTTTATCCTACCACTTTCGATTTTAGTAATTTTGGGAATCAACTATATGCTTGGAACGAGGTCAATTTCCAAGATATTCACCTCATTCTCAGCTATGTTTATGGTACTGTTCTTTACTTTTGGCTTTTGGGTTCTGATTGAAGACAATATGGGATTCGATAGAGAAGCTTACAAGGAATCTCTTGAGAAGTCTGACTGGAGTCCATTTGTAAAGTATTTGAGCCTTACTCTGCTGGAACCACTAGCCACACTTGTATACATAACCGCAGAATTATGGGGTTCCCTTATTCTCTCCTACTTGTTTCTTTCCTTCTTAAATGAATCTTGCTCCAAACGACAGCACGATCGATTCATTCCCCCACTATTCATAATTACTAATGTCAGCCTAATCCTATCAGCCCTCGTAACTACTGGATTTTTGAAGCTAAAGGAGATTCTTTCTCCAGCTCAGACAGTTATAATGATGAGTTCTATCTTCTTCATCATAGGCATCTTAGTTCTGATCCTTATGCTGCTCAAGTTCCATCTAGAAGTCAACATTATGAGTAAGCCCATCTTTATTCCTTCTCATGTTCAGCATGATAAAAAGAAGAAAGATAGTGTCGGATTTGTAGAAAGCCTAAAGATCATGAAGCAATCCAGATTCCTGTTCTCCATGTGTAGTATTGTCTTTATGTACAACATCCTGTACAATTTATTAGAATCAGTCTTCAAAAACGGGGTTAAGAACTCGGCTGAGGCCTTAAATTTAGAAAAAGACACCCACTCAGTCCATCTAACCAACATCGACCAATATATTACTGGAATTGCAGTTATATTACTAAACTTAACATCATTCTCACATCTGATCGATCTCAAAAGTTGGACATTTGTAGCTCTAATAACTCCTGTTGTAACTCTAATTTCCATTGTGGTTATATTGGGCCTGGGGATCCATAATTCAGCAGCGGAGAAAGAATCCATATCGATACTTAATTCGTTCTTCAGTAGCTCTACTCCCAAATTTTTATTAGAAAACTATCTCGGAATGATATGCTTGTCGGCTATGAAAATATTCAAATACAGTGCATTTGATGTGACAAAGGAAAGAATCAGTATGAGGATAGAAAATCGATATCGACCCAAGTTCAAGAGTATTTATGACGGAATGTTTAATAAGTGTGGAAAATCAGCTGGATCCCTGTATGGAATTGTTTTAGGCTCCTTATTTAGAGATCTAAATGTAAGGGGAATGTCTCCTCTGACATCTTTTGTTTCAACAGTTGGTGTAATAGTTTGGTTTGGATCCATTGGATATCTGGGAAATGCATACGATAAAAGCTTAAAGGTTCATGAGAATATTGATATCGATCTCAGAAACGAAGAATCAGATGAGGAGGATATTGTTCAAGATAAACTTAAAAATCCAAATGACAGTGTAGAAGAAATGAAAAGGGTTGAAGTTGATGGTTAACATATGTAAATAAATTGGAAACGTATAGATTGATTTTATTGAAAATAGTTATAAAAATATATTTCCATTTAATAATATAAATATTCTACAGAATGGCTATAACTGTTATAGTCTATCATAGTTCTGTTTATTAATAATAAAAGTGGAAAAATAGAAATATGCATTCTGTGTATCCAGCCCCCTAATCCACTCCTTGAAATTTTAAGGGATGAGTGAAGTTAATGAACGGATTTTTTAGAAATATGTTGCTGGCACTGAATGAATGTGTTAAAATACTTCTTTTTAATTTTTGAGCCTTATCACTATCTCTGAATAGATCCTTTTTTATTGGCTGAATATAGAATTTTTTAATCAATCCCTTCATATACATAAAAGTTATATTATTTTGATTTAATTGAAAAATGTTTTTACTGCCCACAATGTTAAGGATGTCTTTGAACACTCTAAGCTATATGGTATTGAGTATGGCAATACTGTTAGTGAATGGAATATTAACAGAGCCAAATTCTACATATAAAACATCTATATTAAGACTCACCAAAAAACATCATGATGAGTGTGAATTCTATAATAACATGGTATTCAATGTTACTGTGGAATTCCCAGACCTCTATACAGCTTCTCAAAATGTTGAGGGTGAGGCAGACCCTACATATGCTGGACCTGGTCCAAAGAACCCTACTGGGCCATATGACCCCACCAAACCAACAGGGATGGGGATTTATCAACAGAATACTTCATCTAGTGGATCAGTAATCTCTCATATTCTTGATATTTGTCCAACCTGTTATGGTAAAATTGGTAGCTACAAAGATATCTTGACAGCTAAGTATCATAACAACATGGATCATGTTGTTCTATTGGAATATATCGATGATATAATTCTTAAATGTCCGAGAATAAATTCTATGAAGGCTCAGGAAGATGAATCAATAATTAGCTTGATATCGAATAAAGAGAAACAATTTTTAATGATAGAGATAGAGGAAACAAAAAATGTGGTATTTTCATCCACCCATATATGCCTTTTGGGTTATTATAATGGTACTTTGGTGGGCTTGTCTTTATCTGACGGTTCCATGAAGTTTTGGAACAAATTTCCTTCAATAAAAGAGATAAAACCAATTAAATTGGGTGATATTGATATTGGTAGAACGAAGTTCAAGAAGATTAAGGAGGATTTAATTAAGATACTCGAATCTTCAATTCCTCAACCTTCTCAAGGGGATGTACTTACTAAAGACAAATTTAATAATGCACCATTCTTAAACCATTTACGTGCCAACGATTATGATGTAAGAGATGTGATTTTCAAGGAAGACAAAGGAGGGCTTAAAAATCCACAAGTTTCTGGGCAAGATGTCTCTAAAGTTGCATTCCCATTCAATGATAATTCTGATATTGTATATTTTGGCCGCCTTAATAACTATGGCTGCCTGAATCTTGTATTAAAAGACGAGGATAATACTAAAATAGATGACCCTACGAAAAACTGCTGTGAATTTGATTCAATTTCTAGAAATCTTGTATTTGTGACTTCTGAGCAATTCTTTGAAAAGTCAGGGGTAGATCTGATGAAGAGTTACGTTAACAAACCCGTAGGAAACTGCTTCATTAAAGAGCTGGATAAAAATTCACCTCTGTTACCAAGAAATTCAAAGTTACCAAGAAATCCAAATATTGTCATATGTCAAAAGTGCTTTAAAAATATTGAATTGATTCAAAGTATCTTAGACCTCAGGTTTTCAAATAGTGTTAATACTCTAGTTGGAATCTCACCTACGAATCCGGTTGATCCGACTAAAACATGTGCTTTATTTACCAACTATTTAAATTCATTGGTCATGGTTGATGATAAATCAAGGGCAGTGGGACTTGGTGGCTATCTTACTCCAACCTATACTTCGACTTGGTACATATTGGGAACTTACAATAATAGTTTAAGAGTATTCGACCCTAAAACCTTAGAGATGAAAACATTCAATCAAATTTATAAGAATGTTAATATGGGGGCTAGTATTGCCACATACGATAAAATTTTCAAAAATGGAGACGTGGTTAGTCTTCCAGGGAAAATATTTGACAAATACGTGGAACAACATTCTGCTATAGACCAGTTTTTCCCTACAAAGATGAACACTGGTTGCCATCCATTTTTAAATATACTTCCAGTCAATAACAGCGGTGGTAGTACTGCAAAAATAGAAATAGTTCAAGAGGCTGAAAGTAAGGATAATGAGACGAAAAGGTCGAGATTGACAAACGTTTACACTTTTACTAAATCCATTACTCCTGTAGAAAGTTTAAAAACCAGGAGAAAAATTGCTTATGATATATCCCAAAGGGAGAGAAATAACATATTAATCGCACCATTACAGAAAAAAATAAACGAATTGACTCAAGAAAAAGGTATTATGACATCAAAGATATCTGATCTAGAAAAAGAAATTCAAAGACTCAAGGAAGAAATCAAAAGTGCAGTAAGTAGTAAAGCACAGTTAGAGGAGGAATATAAGAAAAATGTTGAGATTATGAACAGTTTACCCCCAAAGAAAGAGAAATTACAGAGAGATATTCAAGATATTCAAAAGAAAATTGCAGATAGTCAAAAATTAGATCAGAATGCACCATCCACCAAAGCTCTGATTAATGAATTACAAAGTCAATTACAATTGAAGATGAATGCAATTGATCAATTCAACAGTGACATTTCAAATCAACCTCTGCGAGCAAAAGAGTTAGAGCAAAAGTTGGCTAGCTTAGATGGGGACATAAAATATAGAACACAATTAGTTGATCAAAAACTGAAGAGTGTTGATGACTTATATCAACATCAAGAACAAATTAACAATCTGACAGCTCAGTTGACTAAATTACCATCCATCAGTAGTACTGACAGTAAAGAGCAACAAATCACTAAGTTAAATGCATTTTTAGAACAATACTTGAGTGATTGTAAGGAAGCAAAACAAAGAATTCATGATTTGGGAGGAGAAGTGAATGAAACTAATAAATGGGAGATCTTGAAGCTTTTCAACAAAAATAACAAGGAAGTTGGATTGAAGATGCCACAGGAAACATTAGCAAAGAATGTTGGAGAAAAAGAACCTTCAGGCTGGTTAACAAGCACGAAGGTTCTTGTTGCTATGGCCTGTGTTATTGTTGTGATAGCTATGTGCTATATGGCACTGGTATTCCAGAAGATTATTTAAGATCTTTGATTTGCTGTGAATAAATTGGCTTTTAAAACTGAGTGTTTTTATAGTTGTATTTGAGTTATATTAAAAATCATAGACAACTAAGTTTGATTGATTGGATATTATTCCATAGTTGCTGCATTGTATAGCGGTACAAAGAGTCATCTGGATATGAATTTTTAATACTATCAAAGTTGTAGTTATTAAAACTCTAGTGATGGAGTTTAATTAATACAAAGACATAACATTGTTTCTGAAATAGTTTTAATCATTTTCGTTAATTTTCATCCACTTTTGTGGAATCATACAGTTTAATTAGTCTTTTATATTTTTCAACATTTTCGCTTGTTTCGGTACGAATCTTTGTAGCTCTGTAAAAGGATACTAAAAAGAGATATAGACCTAGAGAAGCAGCAGCTAAAAACACCATTTTGAAGATATTGCAGCCAAAAACCATTAGGAAAATCAAGATTATGAGACAAATAGAAATCATCAGCTTTGTAAAGAATTTCATGGGTAAGAAAAAGATCAGGCAATAAGTTATATGAATTTTTAAAGTATGTCGATATTTTACTAAATAACCGTAGATGGGTTTGTACATAGTATTTTAACTATTATTTTTGAGATACAGCCTGTTATCCCTGATTGTTATATAAGCTATGTGTTTTTTAACCGATGTTTTGTGAGTGTGGAACACTGATCTGCTTTCCAAACTTCGCTGATCAGCCAATAGTTTGTAGAAGATGCTCAACAGAAATAAAAATAGACGTAAAATCTGCGATTTTCCAGACAATTAGGACTGAAAAGATATTCTCCAAAGTTATTGAAAAGAAAGAGACTAGTGTGATCGGTGCAAAGATAAAAATACAGTGTCCTGGATGTGGTGCAGAAGAGCTATCGTATAATACAGCACAGCTCAGATCTGCAGACGAAGGACAAACAGTATTCTATACGTGCGAGAAATGTGGTTTCAAAGACACTGTACAGTCATAAATAAATGACAATTTCAAAGTATTGAAACCTTGTCGTCTAATATTGCCCCCCCACAGTGGATATTTAGTTATTTTCAATTTGGGTATTTATCGAATTCCATATACAATGTGAGCAGAAACTATAATGTCCTGGAGTATCTAATTTTCATTTAACTATTTTTGATTTAAAATTTTCACGTTTCTCAATCGAGTTAATTGTTTTTTATTTTTTTTAATTTGAGGATCAGCATGTGACGACATACAAACACTGGCGAATTTAATCAGCTAGGTTAGTTTCTTTTTCAATATTCAATTGTTTCGTGAAGAGATTGAGCCAAACTACCGGAAATATGAACACTTGGAAATATCTTCTAAATTATTTGTAACTAACTATATTATTTTTTGTTTGAATCACAATTAACTAAAAATATTGATTTTTGGAGAGAAAGATTTTAACACATCTTTACCACAATCTAATCTGTTCTAATCCACTTTGGCTCCTGTTATCGCGATTTTCCCTGACTTCTTGAATAAAATTTTGCAAAATTTTTTATTGTTATCCCTATGAATAACAAGGATTATTCACCAGGAGAATCTACTAATGAGGTTGGTGGTTCTACCCTGCTAGAGACGTTTGACCCTGTAGTTGTGAGATTTTCAGATCTCTATAAAACAGCCTTGGAGTATTTGAGGCAAATGGACATAGTTAGGCTAGAATCGGTCCTAAAGGAAATGGATGGTATACAGAGCTGTACTCCAGAATCCTTTGTACTGAAGGCCTTTATAGATATGGTTCGAGATAAGCCATTGGAAGCTTACCATGATTTGAAGAAGTTTGTTGAAATGAAGCGCCCAGGCAACTTAATAGCAATGGAATGCATTGCACACTGGAACTTCTCATCGAAAATCTACGATACAGCCTTTGAACAATATATTATGTTGCTAGAATCACATCCTTGTAAGACATTGAAAATATCCCATCTGGCTAGAATTGCAATTTGTAAAAAACAACTTGGATTCTACGATATTGCAGAGGATATCTGTGATGTACTATTTGCTACACCAGAGGGATATCAGCAGTATATCTATTTTATGACAGAAAAAATTCATATCAATATTCTTAAGGGTAATTATGAAAAGGCAGCCATATTGCTGAAAAAGTGTGGGGGGATAAAGAACTATTGCATGTTCCAACGTCTCCATGTTTATCTACTATATTGTCAAGGAAAATATCCAGAAATTTTCAACTTCTGTAGTAAAATAGAAAGTGATCCCTACTGTACCTATGTTATGATCAGAATAGGCATGGAGATGCCGACACCTGCCACACCTCTGAACAGATATTTTGCTAAGCTTCTGGAAAGTAACAGCGATAATGTGGTGTTTCTTATGACCTATGCAAACTATCTGCTATTAACCAACCATTTTTCATCCGGAATGAGATACTATCAAGAGATTCTTGTGTCTGATCCTCACTACTATCCAGCCAATCAGAATTATGAATATTTGAACCAGATACTGATCTCTTCCAAATCAAAGGATATCTATAGGCCTGTAGATGACAGCTTTTACAGTGACAACCGTCTCATTGACTGTGATCTAAATCCAGAATATGTTGGGTTTTATAGGAATGATTTTAAAGGCCATTTTAAGGAATGTAGTTATAAATCAAAATTTACAGCATGGGCTACTCCGTTAGAATATCCTCATTTTCGTGAAGATGCTTCTGTCTTAATCTAATGGGCCTATATCATGACAAATCAAAATTTTCTGAAAATCTATAAAGAGTCACTGTTTATCCTTTTTAGGCTTTTATATTCCTATCGGAAGCTGACTACATTTGATTCACTCAGAATTAATAAAACTGTAAACAATTTGTAATATATCGGTTTATGAAAATTTTTGAAAAGTTGATACAAATTAGTTATTAATGTTTCAACAACCACAACTGTAGATTAAACAATTCATTTTTGCAGCATCAGAATTACAATCTATTCCTTATCAAAGTTTTTGAAAGTGTATGTATGAAATCTACAACATCTATCTTTACAGAAAAAATAATGTATTTGTTTGATTTTTAAAACCTGATTTGTTGGTTTTAAATACATGAAACCTTAAAAGTTACATTTCTTTGATTGAAATGGACCCTGAGCACATCTTTTTAGCCCTCAAAATATTTTGTATTTTAAAAGCAACAAAATACATCTTAAGAACTAGAGTTATCCCCACTGCATTGTCATTCCTTCAGAAAAATGTCAATCTAAAAAAATCTAAAAAACTAAAATTTTCAATCTGGAAAATAATTTATTACTTATACTCTTCCTACAGAGGAATGAAGACAATTTTCGAGCAATCTTGGTTCAGGCATCCTGAGGAATATATTCTTACCAATGTTCCAATGTCTGATGAAATCAGATACCAATACTTTCTATCAATTGCATATTATGTGTCTGAATTCGGAGATTTATTCATCAACTCTACTCGCAAAGATACTGCTGAACTGTTCATGCACCATGTTATCACAATTTTTTTACTTCTTTCCTCATACTGCTTGAATTATTACAGATATGGAATATTGATTGTAGTTCTCCATGATATATCAGATCCTTTCCTGGAAATTGCAAAGGTAAATGTATATTTACAGTTCAGATATCTTGCAGACATATTCTTTGCAATTTTTTCGGTGGTTTTTTTCTACTCTAGATTATATATCTTCCCAGTATATATTGTTAGATCTATTTTTATAGATTTTGTAGGATTAGGATTGTCACCTATAAAAGTTGGTATAGTCTCTGCACTTGTAACCCTGGAAATTCTTCATATTTTCTGGGGGTATTATATTATAAAAATGGCGTATAGACTGATATTTACTAGAAAAATAAACGATGTAAGATCTACAGAAAATTAATGAAATTATTGATAATACAATACACTTTTTGTATATATTTACTTAACAGACTTTAATAAACAAAATATTAGGTATAATATGCTTTTATTTGGAAACTGTTGAGTCTGATATAAAATATTGCTGAAGCAGTAACAGATACCATATTTAACCTATAAATGCTATCATGTTTCTGGTATCTATACTTCATATTATTTATTTGGGATTCAGGTCTTCCAACCCTTTGATAAATGTTCAAATTGATGTATGAGAATCATGTTTGTTTCATTTAAAGTGGCCAATACCTTTGTAATCCTTTAATTATGTGAAACAGATGTGAAACACACAGAAATTATTATAAAATATTTTCCTGACAGTATTTTCATCATGAATTTCCTACTGTGTGTGCCGGGAATATTGGGTATAATTAATGATAGTAAACAATTTTCTGAAAGGGTTAACAGCGGAGCACTTGTAATTGTTACTAAAGGACCGTGTGAAAAAACCTGTCAAGAACTGGAGGATGGAATGGCAATTATTCACCCAGCATTCTATAAGGTTGATGTTACAAAAGATGAGGGTGCTGCAAACTATTTAGATTCAATTGGTTGGACCAAAGATGATCCCTTCCCAGTTGCATTCTTGGGTCGTACTTTTATTCCTGATGTTTTGAAAAGTGAAAAATTGACCACACTAATATCACTTGAATAAAATATTTGGAATTAATTTATCAAGCCAAAAGAAAGCCATTAAATATAAACTTCTTGATCAATTGGAATTAAATAGTTTATTGTACGGGTGGTAATGACAGTTTCAGATAATATATCATTACTAAGCATCCATCTGCTGTATTCCAATCCTCTCATTAAGAATACTCTTCTCAGATCTTTTAATAGCCCTTAAAAATGCACCAATTTCTTATATTTTTTGTTTTTTCCTGTCTGTCACTGAGATTTGTAAAACTTTTAGAGAGTGAATATGCAATAAAATCCTCCATTCAGATTGTAGATAATATTAAAGAGATCAGGAAAACGTTTGACAGCACACAATCCCTCGATATCTCAGAACTATGGAATACAGACTCATTTATGCTTTTGGACGGCAATAGGATAGCTGCTTATATCTCAGTTAACACATCTACATTCCTCCAACCACAGCCTCGATTATTTAATTTATTTTCTAGGCCAGATAAAAAATTTGTTAATTTGGGATTATTTAGTATATCCGTTGTGGAAAAATATAGGGGTAGGGGATTGAGTAGTAAGCTAATGGGAATGGTGAGAGATTATTATCTGACAAAGCACAGACCTTATGAAGCGTTTTTCTCTCTTCATCTGAGTCCTATGGATGAATGTATGCCAATTGCAGCCAAACTGTATTACACCCTAGGATTTGCCAAATACATATGGGTCAAATATGATTCTAAGTGTTTTAAAAGGAATTTAAACTTTTATTTCGAAAACTGTGCCGATTTCTACCAAATCTGTAAAAATCCTGAGTTGTCGCGAACAAAAGGACACCACTTGGCATCAATTTGTTTCCTAGGAGATTATAAGAACAGAAAGTATAGGGTTCCTAAAGAATGGAAAGATTTAGGAGAAGATATTAGAAAAGTTATGCTAGAAAGGAAGAATATAGTATAGAATGAATTTTCCAAATGTAATGGTGTTTGGTGGTTTATAATAAATAGCTCTTTGTTGATAGTAGTATTTAGTATGTGTTATATTGGTAATATTTCACTCTTTGTTAAATGAAGGCCAACCAGATGAATATTGGAAAATACTATAAAGATAAATTACAGCCAGGAATCTATAAATCACATGGTAAATTTTAAACTATTTTAATTGGGTGATTTATTAAAAGCCATAGAATGTTTCTTTCAGCAGATTTTCATCATTAAGACTACTTTCGTACGGTTTGTTCTTGAGCTCACCCCTCAGTTCATTGCTTAAAAATATTGGGTTGTTTTTTGACTCATCATAACCTCCAATATGTTTTCCGTTCACAAATACAGAGGGATATGTATGCCCTGGAAACGAAGTGATTGACATGATATCAGCATCTAATATCGACTCATTTAAGTCTAAAAATGGTATATTTTTGGATCGTAAAAACACTCTCATGTTTTCACTGAATTGACAGCCGCTCCTTGTGATGATAATTGTCTTCTTTGCTCTGTTTGCACTACGGGAGAAGGCGTATAATAAACTGAATAACAGTATGAAATTCATATTTGCTTATTCAAAATATTTTTTATAAATAAATTTTGAAACCATTTATTTTTTGAAACCACGAAATTAATAAATAATGTGGTGGTTTGCATAGAGGATATTGTTTGATTTACCATTTATCAGAAGAATTTTTTATTTGTTTCAAAATTATTAACATTACCATCAAGCTATACTAGGTATACCTTACAGGTACTTTTTGCATCAGTGTCTATTAAGTCCAGCGACTCATCTCACACATAGTTCATTGCCGTATACATCTCATATCCAAAAGTCTCTGTCAACTTGGAAACTGAGCCTCGGCAGATAGGACAGTGGAGTGAGTTAATTAGCCAAATATCAATACAGCTCCTGTGGAATACATGGCTACAACTCAATACTCTAATGTCATCATCTTCAATAAATTGATCAATACATATAGCACACTCCTTATGCTCCATATTGGCCATATATTTGCTCTGAGGCAATTTATTTATTTCTTCTCTGATTAGATCCTGATTCATCTCCGGATCAAATGTAAGAATCACTATGAATATGATTATTGCAGTGATGATTAGTGGGACATGGAAGAATACTTGCAACAGAAAGGGGATATATTCAAATTCTGTATACACATATAGTACTTTACCCTGTGTATATCCCAAAACATTTAAAAATCTCAGGAAAATATAGTGTAGGAAAGAGATGGTATAGACTCTATGGGTTAAATTTGAACGAGCATTTGCACCATTCTCTACATTATATTGATTATTAATCTCATTGGCTGTGTTAAAGTTTATGTGTTCTGTAAAAGTTGATGTATACTGGTTCTCGTTTTTTGAATTACTAGTGCTGGATCCAATCTTTTGATTATTGGAATTGTTCTCTCTGATTAATTCATTTTCTCCAATAACTACTGACTTTGGATTTTCAGGGTTAGATAAACTATCAGTAGTAGATCTGCCGATATTTTTAATAAAACTTTCATTCAACTGCATTGAAGTTAGAATTGGTGTGAGTTGGTTGCTTATTAAGGTGGTTAGTGTGTTTTTATTATCAATATATGTACCAGGAATATCTGTATGGCCCAGACTTTTCTCAACTCCAAAAATCCCAGAATTTTTGATATTTGTTGTGTTTATAAGCTCTGTGGTCTTTGAATGCGTATCATTCTTCATCTCTGTTATATCATGACTTTTCATCTCGCTCTGTAGAAATCTACCCTCCTCATCTATCTCCGGACTTCTTACAAGATATACTATATCTATTTTTTCGTCATTTGATGTTTTCTTATCAATTCTCCCATAGTCTGTAAGATACTCGACAGTACTTGAAATCAGCACATTGGGATATTGAAGAGAGTTATGTTCTTCTTCCACAATATCGTCACTATGATGATTACACCCATTGTATTCGCGGGATCTATACTGACAGTTCTTATGCCCCAGTGTCTTCAAAGGTATTGACCAGTTAATTCCCATAAAGCCTATAATAAAATAGATGCTTTCATACATTTGTATACTTAATCAAATTGTATTTATAAACGGCACTGTTTTAAAAGTATAAACAATATTGAAAATATAGAAAATTGATGGCAAATAAAAGCTAACACTAAAATTAAAAGTATAATACATAATATCAAGCGAAATACCTTATTTGATCTAATCAGAACATTAATCTCTTTGGAATATCAGCATGATCCATATTTTATCTCATCCACAGCACATAATATACCTACAATTTAACAGATTGAAATTAAATGGATATTTCCTGTGTATAATATAACTAACTATGGTATTTTGGGCTGTATGATTAAATCTAGATTAATATTATGATTGTTTAATCCATAAAATTTTGTCTGGAACATTATGATATGCAGCCAAGTGACAACTCTATATACTAAGCATATTTATTATTTTGTTTTGGTTGCCCTTTTCCCATGAGTAAATCTCTCTACTACTATAGACAGTCACGTAGAGTACACTACGATACTATAAATGGCGTAGCTACACTTTCTCCAGTTGGGTATTCTATGAAATCAAGTGAAGTCATTACCACATACAATTTGGAGGCAATTTTAGGAATACTTAAAATACAATTACCAAATAGCAAGTTTCATAACTATCTATTTTTTGTAACCCAGTCAGATATAGCTGGATATAGTAATAATGGTAGTGATATTGCCACGAATGTCTATAATGGCAGTATCTTTAGAATTAAGAAGGTTAGTTATATTTCTCTTACTGGCCCTTCAAAATGTGAAGAGGCTGATATTGTAAAGAATTTGTTAGAAGAGAGGATATTTTACTACACCTTTGATGAGATGAAGGAATATTACACATGGAATCAAAAGTTAAAGGAGAATTTTCAAGAAATACGAAGTAACAGTGCTTCTAGAAGAGCAGATATGTTAGTGAAGGACGAGGCCCTCAATTCAAGAAGTCCATTTATGAGAAGTAAAAGTAAAGATAGTTATGGTGAAAGTACTATGGCATCAGGTAGTCCTTTGAACTTCAATTTATTTCATGACCCTATGGATTCTCCACATTTTGAATTGGTAAATATGTTTTGTGGCTATTTCGAGAATCAACGCCTGTATAATATTTATTTGTACAACTATGAAATTTGTTCTATGATTTCAACAAACAAAATTGGGCCTAGAATGCTAAGTAGGGGAGTTAATGAAGGGGGAGATGTATCATTTTTTGTAAAGACAATCTTTAAAAGTACTATTGCCAATAAGGGTAGTACGAGTGATATTGCCAATAGTAGCTTTCTCTTTACAGTTTATAGGGGCTCAGTTCCATTATTCTGGTCTCAACTAGATCCCTTGAAACCACAAAAAATCCATTTTGATAGGAATCCATCCGAAAATGAGCTGGCGTTTTTGAAACATTTTAATAAAATTAGTAATGGGAAGGTGGAGATAAATGTGAGCAACAATCAAATAAAAAGTAAATGGAGTGAACGCAACTCCTATAATACCATTTCAGATGATATTGATAGTGGCATTATTAATAACACTGGCGACATTAGCAACAGTAGCTTCAAGAATATCTTCGTTATTGATCTACTTTCTCACAAGAAGTACGAATCAATTCTTTCAAAAATGTACGGTAGATTCTGTCTAAAGCATGGGATTGAGTACATGAATTTTAATTTCAATTCGCATGTCAGTGACTATGATAGTTTAAAAAGGTTGTTCTACCAAGAATTGGAAAAGCTATTTAAAAACAACTCAGATCAAATTAAATGCACTATGGACAACCATTCTCTGTCCTTAAAAGATACTACCTTATCCAAATACAAACAAAAGTTGGAGTCTATATGCTTGTCTGATGCAAGTGCGGAAGAAAATGACCAATGGAGTGGAGAGAGGTTGGATAGTGAACCTAACGAAGAGTGTGATGCTTTGTCAGATGGTATTGAGTATATCTTTAATAATGAAAATATTACATTCAGGGTCAATTGCCTAGACTGTCTCGATAGGACTAATCTTTGTCAATTTCTTCTATTTAACTATTTCTTTACAAGAAACAGAGTTATTCTTAATTCATCAAAGCATTCTATAATCAATGATGGCCTCAATGTGGAATCCAATATCGTAAAGCTGATGTGGAAGAATAACGGAAATGCCCTCGCACAAATGTATACTGGGTCAGCAGCTTTGAAAAGTGAATTTGCAACAGAGAAGAAGCAAACGCTGGCAGGAAGAGTAAATGACATTGTGATTTCAGCCAATAGAATGATCAATAATAAATTTACAGACAAGGAGAAACAGAGAGCGATTGATATTCTATTGGGCAGACAAGGAAATGAAACATAACTAGAAATTCTAGTTGAAAAATAGAAAATACTGGCTTGTGATTTATTCAAATGATTGATTTCAATACAGCTGTGAGCTGCTCAATTATCATCTAGTAAATAAAATTTTGAACAATATATTTGATAAGGTGTAATGAATTCAATGGTTTCAACACCAATGGTTTTGTATAAAATGACATGTATAATCAAATCATCTCCAATAGTAGCTGTTATAATGGTTTTTATCAAATTCATTTCCAGTTTCTAGATATATCAGTAGAAGGATATTCCTCTATCTCAATGCTCTATCCCAGTTTCTATACTCATATTTCCATAAATTCAGCAGTTATCTTCCTAAAACAATTTGCCCTTCTTAATGACAGCTCCATCATATATTTTACAGCGCATTTCTAATTTGTCCATAAACTCATTAGATTTTCCAGATGTTGAGATTATTGTGTTCTGTAACGACCCTTTGGATGATAATGGCATCAATAGGATTTTAAAATTGAAAATATTTCATAATAAGTCCAAATCTCTTGAGAAATCAGCATTATTTATTGACAAAGATAGACACACATTTATACTTGATAGTCATTCAACTGATGAAGATGCTACGAAAATGACCTCTATTCCCAAAGGAGGAAAGAAAATCCTTGGCAACATTACCAATAGCCATATCAAATATATCAACTGTGGACCATGTACATTTTTAGGTCCAAGCAGACTATAAATAAATTTTGGACTGCTCTATGCACTATAATATCTATTAGGTATAATTTCTTATGCTATAATTAGAATATATTAAGGTAATAGTTATTTAACTCAACTTCAAATTGTAATTTATTAAGTAAAACCACTTGTGGAGGTATTTCACAATCTATTTCATGGATATGTTGGCTCTGAAAGTTAATAATCTTTGAAAGATTTTTTTAATGTTTACCTTACCCTTATCCACATTATTGTAGAAGTCACGCGATGTTATATCAACAATAGAGAAGTATGTGTATTTGCAGAATAAATATGCATTATAGAGTGGGATTATAATTAGTACAACCTTAAGTAATATCAAGAAATAATAAAGATAGGAAATATCATACAAAATATCGATATATGATCTATTGAATGAAAGACTGAGAAAATCCGAAGATGAGTTGTAATAGTTTGAAATGTCATACCGGGCCAGCCAGTAATATGATAGTACTGTCATAAACAAGCTGCTTATTAAATATGAATGGTAATATTTTAAATTATTTCTACCTATGCAAACACCAAGGGTATAACAGTGATGGTCCTTTTCTAGCACACAGAATCCACAGTCTGAACAGTGAGAAGTACCTGTGGCTCGAAATAAATTGCAGGTAATGCAGAATCTTTGCTGGATAACAGATGAAACTGTGTAGACGATAGCATTATTACCACTGTAGGGGTTGCACGTCGATAGATCGTTGAAATATGTTTGTCCATTGCTCACTTTATCACCATCATGGTGTTCAATATCACTTGATTTGCCTATGGGAGTTCTACTAATGACGTCTCTGGTCTCATCCTCGCCATTCATGCATATACGTGTATTATCCAATAGAAAGAGGTCTTCTAGCGAGTACTCTCCAAATTCTTTTGGACGAATAAATCCAGGATCAATGAAAACCGTACGAAAATAAGCCAACAGGTTGAATAGTAGTAAACTGGCTAATATAGCATTTTGAAGGTTACAATATAAAGACTTTTCTATATTCCCATATACTATAAAAGTATAAAATACATATATAAGTGATTTAAAGAATAGATGGAGGATAGATTCAGTATCAAGCATAAGAGGGAAAAATATTTTAGAGAGAAATTGCTTTTAAAACTCTCCTTTATGAAAAGCTCCTTTAGTGAAAAGTTTTAACAATAGTAAGACATATGAGCATATTTATTATAAAGAATGTGCTAGCCTGAGAACTATCTTTAATTATTATACTGTGTCAGACAATCAGAATTTGATGCACAACTTATTCTAACAATTCTTTTTTAAGCCAGTTTATCTCCCTAAAATGCCAATTGTTGTTCCAGAAATCGGAAAAATTGTAAAGTGTCGAGTATTAAAAGTGTCATACTTTCAAGCATTCTTTTCCATTATTGAAATAGAGTCAGTAAAGAGTCCAATACCATATAAGGCTTCTATAAAATCAAACTTAGAATATCTTTGTGAAAAAATGAAGAGGGGTGATGAAATAGAATGTGCTGTTGTAGGCTATTCTGAGGGGATAATAAATGTGGTACGAAATTAAATTTATGCAGATTCTTAGGGTATTCTTTTGTTGATCTATCCATTTTATTAAGTTTAGAGATTATATCTGTATTAATATGTACAGAAATTTCCTAAATCTTTAACTCTAAATGGAATAGATCGGTAAAATACTGTTGATGGGAGAATTACCACATGTGGAAATTTTTGAAAAATTTTTCTTTTTAGTTTTAGAATATCCATCCCTCAAAATGCCTACTTTAACTATCAGCAAAGCAGATTTATTCAATAGACTTGAAAAAGAATACACAGATGACGAGTTTAATGGGTTAGTTTTTGATTTTGGTGTTGAACTTGACGATATCTACACTGAAAATGGAGTGGATATGTATAAGTTTGATATTCCAGCCAACAGGTACGATTTGCTGTGTATAGAAGGATTTTCCAGGGCCATAAGTACTTATTTGACAGGAACATATGAAGATGTTAGATTTATTGATGAAGACCTAATGTCTGGGCACTCTATACTGGAGGTTATTCAGGAAGATACTCATGAAAGGCAACATATTGCATGTGCAGTGATCAGGAATATTTGTATGGATGACGACACATACACTAGTCTCATAGAATATCAGGATAAACTCCATACTACAATTGCTCGGCATCGATCTCTTGCTGCTATAGGAACTCATGACTTGGATAAAATGGATCTGACAGAAAAGATTGTTTACAGAAGCATGGATTTGAAAGAAATCAACTTTGTCCCCCTGAATCAATCGTCTACTGTCAATGGTACTCAGTTGAAATGCCTTTATAAAAAAGACAAAAAGCAGACAAAGTATTTTGATCTGCTAAGTGATCAGGATAGGTCGGTTGCATTTGTGTGTAAGAATGGAATAATGTCTATTCCACCCATTATCAACTCAGATATGACAAAAATCTCTAGAAAGACCAAAAATATTTTTGTTGAGGTTACTGGAGAGGATTTTCACAAAGTCAATATGGTGCTGAAGTTGATTTTGTATTCATTCAGGGGAGAGCATATTGAGCCTGTAAAGATCACAAAAAATGGTAGTGGCACAGAAGAAACAGCTATAATTACCCCTCAAATAGAAATCAGCTCTTATGAGATGACAGTTGCAGAGATTAACAAAAAACTGGTCTTAACTCTTACAGCAGAAGATATTAAAAGATTATTACTTAAAATGATTTACAATGTCGAGATTATCAATGATCAGTTGTTGCGAATAACTCCATATAGTATAAGAATGGATATAATGCACAAATGCGATATTATCGAGGATATTGCAGTCAGTTATGGATTTAATAACTTCATCCTCAAAACACCAGAGTTTTGTACAGTGGGTTCGGAAAATCTATTAAATAAATTTACAGACAAGATTAGAGCAGAGCTGGCACTGGCAGGATTGAATGAGGCATTGACTCTAACTCTGTTGAGTCATAGTGAAAATATTCTAAATAGTTGTAAGGCAGTTATTCTATCTAATCCAAAGTCAAAGGAGTATGAAGTGGTCAGAACAAGCCTATTGCCAGGCCTATTGAAAACAATCTCATCGAATCTCAAGTCAAAAATTCCAATAAAAATTTTTGAGGTAGCTGATGTGGTGCATATGATCAATGA
Source organism: Medioppia subpectinata (assembly GCA_905368565.1). Taxonomy (NCBI): domain Eukaryota; kingdom Metazoa; phylum Arthropoda; class Arachnida; order Sarcoptiformes; family Oppiidae; genus Medioppia; species Medioppia subpectinata. The sequence continues at coordinate 25,269 of CAJPIZ010000318.1, forward strand.
TGATTCTGCAAAGAATATTAGGTACTGCTCAGGATTACTGGCATCCAATTCAAGTATGCTGGAGGATATTCAAGGGCCTTTGAGCCAAATTTTGTCAAAATGTGGGTTGAAATATCGATACCAGCTGAATGAAAACACGAGTAATATTTATCTCCAGAATCAAAATGCCATTGTTCTTGTTGAGAATGTTGAAGTTGGATCTCTTGGAGTTTTACATCCCAATATTAGTAAGTCATTCAAGATTCCATATGTCATGAGTGCATTTGAACTTGATCTGCAGAAAGTATTTGATCTTTATATGAATAAAATATATAATTCATGAATTTGCCTAGTCAATTTATGTTGTGATTTTTGGTATGGTTCTGGTTTTAAATATTTAACTCAAAAAATAAAATACAAGACTAGTGTTATATTCGGTGTAACTGTCTTAAATTTACGAAATAAAATGTTTAATATAGTTTATTTATTCATTTACAAGCTAATAATCAGAAATTTTTGTTCTGAAGTGCAGTTGTCTTATGAAAATTATTTCAAATTTTCACTGGGGAATCAATCAGCTATCATTATCCTCAACACCTGTTTCATTCTCAAAATCTTCAAATCTGTCATTACCATAATAATCCACATTCTCATCCAACCTTTCACTCTGATCCTGGTCACTTTCATAGGTTGTAGTTGTCAATGCCATATTGTATTCATCATTATATTCAGTTACCTCACTTAAGTCATAATCTGTTGTATCACCTCCAAGAGTAAAGTGCTCATCATTTCCAATGATTTCTTCATCGTAATTGGTAGGTCCATGTTTCCTGCTGCCTTTGCCAAATTTAGCATCTCCCGGATAACTATTGTATGAGTCATCATCATTACACACATAGTCACTCAAAGAATAATCATCCATACTAATATTGCTACAATCCCTTTCCTCATTATTATTCGAGTCTGTTTCCTCATTATTATTGGAATCCACTTCTTCATTATACTCTTGCTTTTGTTCATCTTTGTGATAAAACAACTCTGCATTTGTTAATTTTAATACTTTGTTGATCTTTAATTTATCACAATTATTCAAATGCTCCAATTCCACACGTAAAAGTGTCCAACAGAATCGTCGTATAATCTCCAATACTGCCAGAATAAGATCGGAATTTACAATAGCAGAGATCATACTGTTATCGACTGCATCCGTCCTAATATAAATAACGTTCAGAAACAGTATCGTTCTGACTGCGATGTTGATAATTACAATGCCATAATATACAAAGGTAGGAAACATAAAAGTGTCCCTAATCAGACACCAGTCCACCAGGAAATCCCATAGTAATCCAAAAAGACAATTGATTGAACCCAAAAATAACAAGATTAGAAATACATTGTCAGAATAGTAGTCTTCAACCCCAACCTTATTTATTTTCTCCAAATAATACATCTTCATAAATAAAAACACCAATCCAATAGAGTATTTCATGGCATTTATAATGTGGGGAAATAAATTGAGAGATTTCAACAGACTATGGAATTGTAAATAGTATGCCGTAACAAACCCATCATTGGCCATTGAGACTGGAGGATTAGATGGGGTAGTATGGCGGGTATTGAAATATCTGATAAGACATTGAACAATTCTTATTGCACTAAACACACTCAAGAAGCCTGAAGTTGTTTTGTTGCCTGAAATTCCTATATTCCTCAGCAATATTTTTATCGAGTACGAAAACGATTGTGCCACATCGATAAAGTAGAAGTGCCTGAATTGTAATGCTTCTACAAATATACATTTGCAGAAGGATCCTAAAAAGTAAAAACGAGAGTCGTAAAATAGACAATCATAGGGATTTATGAAGAAGGTAATTAGAGGAAGTAAGCCTAACAGACATAGACTAGGATAA
>CAJPIZ010000319.1:0-27134 GCA_905368565.1 Medioppia subpectinata
AAGCACTTGTTGTCCATAAGACTCGCTCTCCTCCCGACTCCACACCCGATAGCAGTTATATTGGGGTAGAAATGAATCGAAGCGTGACTTCCATTACAGCCAACAATACATACACTTAACGCTACAATTGATACACATTTTAATGCAAACATTCATTCAATTATTTCAAACATTTCTTACGTATAATTAGTCCCAAAACTATAATATTATTGAATGAATACATTTTGCTTAAAAATTACTTAATGTTTTCTAAATTTAGTAAACTATTATTAAGTAAATATAAAGTAAGTATTTATTTAGGTATTAATTAAATATAAATATCTGCAATTAATTTCAATTACAAGACAGTAATATTGATTAGTTTAAAAGTATTGCATATACAGTGTATCATTACATGTTACTAAATCAAAAGTTTAATAATCATATTTCATTAAATTTTTATTATACACAAGAAATATAAACTCAAAAAACAAATTTAAGTTTTGAATTATTAAACAAATTAAGAAAAATTTAATTCTAAATAATATATTAATAATTCAAAATTTTATTTATGTTAAAATGAAACTTATTATATAACAATTATAACTTCACAATTAATTTTATATTTAAAACATAATGGTGATTTAATTAATGACAATATAGATTTTAAAAATTCACCATGTAAATCAAAGCATCTCTCTCTCTCTCTCCTTTATCTCTCGCTCTCTATTGAGATGAATAGAAATTAGGTTTGAATTGTGATTCGTCTCTAACATAGTCTAGTGTTGGCGAACACGTGTAGTGTTGACAACAGACACTGTTATCCCATTTCCCGACATAACAGTTGTGTTTAGGAGTCGGACATGACTTCTGAACGCACGTGAAATCGGGCGGCGCTTTGCACTCACACGAGACGCACGGGTTTCCAGTGACCAGTCGTTGGCCGACCGTATAGTTGCGGCCATCAAACCAACACTGTTTCAAATCGTGTCCCGAATATATGGACAAAACACTGCGTTTTTCACTGGTTTGGGCTAAAACATCAATGATTAGGCCAATGCTCAATAAGGTTAGGGCTAATACTTACGGCACTTGTACTCAATGGGACAACAGCTCCCCTCGTGGTAGATGGGTAAACAACCTTGGGCGAAATCCCTGTTCAACTGTAATTCACATTGATGTCGATGACAGGACAGGGTGTTGAGGGGGTGGGAGTCGTCCCAGTGCTCATCGCAGTGGCATATCTTGCAGTTATCCTCATCCGGATATATCCTCTCTCCCCGTCTGTACTGTCGGCCCCCATATGTGCACACCTTGTCGTCCCGTTTGGGTTGGTTTTGGGTCCGGGTAGTGTTGGCGCAGACCTGACGCCCACAACACCGGTCCCTCTCATACGCAAAATAACAGTTGGGCTCCGGTTTGAGGCCAAACGCCTCCTCCGGACACTCGATACCCACTCCGCAGTCTATTTCGGCCATCACTTGACCCCGAGTGCGGCCAAAGTCACGGCACTCGCAGATACGGCACGGATTCTGCACCGGTATTCGCGATCCCACAGGAAATACTCGGCCACCAAATTGACACACTATTCATAAATACATAATAAAATATAAGTTAAACTTTTAATCCTTATATTTTTAATAAAAAACATGGTATTAATAATTAGATACCGGTTGTGTTTGGAGTAATATCGGGGCACTGGAAAGCTATGGGACAGCGGCACTGGTAGTCCATAAGGGGTTCGCATTGTCTCTCGTAGTAATGCTTAAGATATTTATTGTCCACACATTTCTGCGTACAATTGGCGGTGGGTTTGGACTGATTTGGTCGGGAAGTGGGGGTCGGCTGTTGTGAGAAGTTGAAGGCACGTCTGGCGGCCACCCGGGGCTCCACTTGAAGGCCAACGCGTTGAGGACTGGCCGACCAGTCTATGGGCGACGGTATGTCCGGAGTGGGCGGCGGATACTCATCGCCCTCGTAGGTGACAAACGCCCGATCCCTACGACTGGCCACCCGTTGGCCTCTAAAGTAGCGGTCACTGGTGGCCGACGATGAGCTTGGATTGGCTCTCGGATACGGCAATGGCCGGCGGCCGGTGTTGTCCACCGGTTCGCGGTTTGGCCACCACTTGGGCTCCCCTTCCCGTTGAACAGCCGGTGACTGTCTCTCGATCTCGCGTTTCGTTTGCCGATCGATACCGAAGTCTTTGAGATTAATTCTCTCGACTTTTGCCACAATCTGTTGATTTAATTCATCCCTCTTTCGCAATAGTCCTAAAGTTTCAAACATTTATTAAGTAATTAATGTAACAATTATTTTAATTATGTTTATAATTTTTAATAAATTCTATTATAATTTAAGTAGTATTTCTAATTATTATTCTTTATAATAAATGCTGTTTTGCATATTATTGTATAATATTAATGATTTTGTGATTTCCTGTATTTAATTGATTTATTTATCATTCATTTTACAAATACTGAACGAAAGTTAGTTATTACATTTGATTATTTGCATAATCTTAATAATTATTTTTTGTAATAGTTAGTTATAAGTTAATATAGTTTTTATATCGATAAACATTTCAATTGCATAATAAATTAAAATGATGATATATTTACCATATAGAAATTACAATTTAAAATCATAATTATAAATATAATTATGACTTCATTTTAAAAAAATATTTTATGAATTTAATAACAATTATTTTAAAAGTCTGTGCAAACCTTGAGATTGTGATGAAGACAACGATATAGAAGAGATGATAACAATTATATTGATGTAAAATAGCAATAATGATAAGTTTTTGGCCATTATTTTGCTCACAATAATCAATGCGCTTTTACCACAAGCTTTTAATACAAGTAAATTAATGTCTGACAAAATAAGACAATTATTTGATGTACGGATCAAATGACAGCCAAACAGTATATGTGATAACGAGGTAATGAAAAACAAATATTATGCGAAAATAAGTGATGTGATGCGAAAAAGGACCTTGAACATATCAACATGTAATTAATATTGCTTAAAACAATATGCAGTAATACTTGTATATTATTTTTGTTTGAATGAATTTGATGTGTAGTGTATTTAAGATGTGATTTCAATGAAAATTAACATTTCAATTGAAATTGCAGTTTACTGTACATTATATGCCGTACACTATATGGTGATGACTAACGCACCGGTCTGTGTGGGCGCGCGCTGTAAACCCTGTTATTAAGTTATGTGCAACTTTTCATCTCAATGATTTCTTTGTAAATTGAGTTTATGAATAAAATTTTAGTACATTAACCATTGCTAATATACTTTACATTGCTGTATAGTGTATAGTGTACAGTCGTATGAATGAAATATTTATCATCAGTAAAATATTTGTAAAAATACATTTCATTGCATTTTTAAATAACATGTTTGTGTCAAACATGAGATGAGTTATAAATTATGTTAAATATTTTATAATAAAGTCAATCGAAAATAAATACTAATTATTTAAAATTCAAATCACACAAATGTTAAGCAATTAATCTTATAATCCTTTAATGATTATTAAAATTATTAAAAATAATAAAACTATTTAAAAGTACAATATTTTAGTAATTAAAAAATAGTTTCATTACATTGTTATTATATGAATTCAATGGCAATCACTTGATTGAGTGCACGTGAATTGCGGGGGTATTTGACACAAGCACTTGTGACACTTATTGCCAGAATACAGGTGCGATCGGAGCGGGTATTTACGGCCTTCAAACTCACACATCAGGGAACCCGACTCTAGGCCCCGGATTCTGTGACGATTCCGGTTTGCTGACAATCATAACACAGGATTAAAATCAAATATATTTACTATCAATCAATACTTACGACAAGTATAGTCTACGGGACAGCACTGGTTCCGGTCATATACCGGAGTACAGCCCTGTCTTATCTGTTTATTTGTCCGCAAATCACATTCAATGGGCCGACAAGTGCTGACATGTCGGTCGTCGTCCCAACGCTCGTCGCACACACACGACAGGCACCGGTCGTCGGTCTCAATCCGGTCGCCCAACCGATACTCTCGTCCCTTATATTTGCAAACTTTTGTATTGCTTTTCCATAAGATGTTTGCAAAACAGTTGAGTTTCGGACAACACTTGTTATACCGAAAGCATTGAGTGATATTCATAAGTGTGGACACATCGGGACAGTCGACGAGTGGCTTACAGTCCACGTTCTGGCTGTCGGTTCCGCACTGACACACACGACAGGCCTCCTCATCAATGAAAGTGTCGCCCGAGCGGTACGACTGGTCCTTCCAGAGGCAGTCTATACGTCAAGTCCAGCAAATAAATAATTTTAAATTTACATTGATCATGATCAAATTTTCTAAACAAACCATCAGCTATACGAATAATGGGGGCCGAGACGAAGGCACCGGACGGGCACTCGTACCGGTCGGGGCACTCGCAGCCACCTTTAATAACGGGTGTACAGCCTCTGGCCATATAGTGCTGGAGTAGTCGCCGGTCGACACAAACGGGGCATTTGTGGGGCAAATGGCCGGTCGTATCATTGATTCGGATGTTAATACTTTGCACCGGGAGTTGGATTTGTTGGTAATTGTTGGCCGCTGTTTACCGGATGTAATTAACAAATAAAATCTCTGTTAATTTACTTTAATATTAACCATAATTAAAGTTTGAGTTAAATGTATGCATACTTTGTGCCAAAATTGTCTGAAACAAAAGCAGAGAAGAGATGAGACAGCGATAGAAAGCCATAGTTTTAATGTTAAATGAATAGGAATTTTAGGAAAATTTTTTGTTTAAGTAAATGATAGCGTTGTTGTTAAAAATAACTCGTTGTTTCATTTAATCGTTTAATAATAGCTAAACCTTGAAATTGTATGTATAATATTGTGATAGTTATAAATCATTACTTTATGATAATCGTGTTATTTTGAATTATCAATATATTGTTAAGATATTAATTATACACAATTGATGTACTGCTGGGTTGGGTAGGCTTTGGAAGAGATCTGTTTGTGATGTAATACTAGGCCTATTGTGTTTAAAAAATATTTACAATTTTATGAAACTAATGCTAATCTTATGGACAATGTTAAGTCTATGAGACTAATAAACTCTAACTTTAACGTGGGGAAACTAATAGGTTTAACATGAGTTTCTATGGGATAACAACTTAATTCAATGCAGCTAGAAGATATTCATATACTTTCTTGTAAATTGACAAGATGTTTTTAAAATATTTTTTATAAAATTATTATATCGATAGTTTAAAACATGATAATTGAGAATAACCAGAATATAAACATATTATATAAATTACTATACTGTATATATAAGTAGAAATACAAATTACTGTAGTTTAATCTACAAATTGAGTGTTTATAAATTTTTTAATTTACTTAGAACTTTACTTTAATTTACTTTTCTTAGAGAAGCAGATATTTTGCCTTAAATTAATTTAATTCAATAATAAAATACAATTTGTGGATTAGAAACATTATTCCGTATATTGTTAATCACAATTTAGTTATTAAAATGTAGGTTTTTTCGGCCACCCTTTCCCTTTTATGCACAGTATTTCTAAATAATTGTTAGTGTCATTCATCAACAGCGTATTTTGTAGCTACATCAATGTACATACAGTACATCATCAAGAATCTAGATGGGCAATTTGCATTTATTTTAACAATATGGACATTGTCATGAGTGATATTTATAGGCCGAATCGGCCTACAGTATAATAAACACGTCATAGTAAAATTACTTTTTCTCTAATTTATATCACTCATGGACATTGTATTAAAATAGATTTGGCGTTTTTAATAACCTGTTTATTTTTCTAAAGTACAATTTGTTATTGTATTAATTGTGCACTCACTGTTCCATTAATACAACCTTGATATGAAAATCATTAGTTTTCTGGAAATACAATCACGATTAGTTTTAGATAAACGGATATAAAGGTAATTATAACCTATAAAGTATATTGATTAATTAATTATCAAATTAAAAGTTACCCAATGTGTTAACAACTGTCTATTTTATCTAGTTCAAGTGTTACTATATGTGTGGATGCATCGTATAAAATATGTATGGCAACCGCGTTCCGGCTACTTTCCGGCTATTTTATATATATTATAGTGTGAAGGGATATTTATTAATATGTCTGTTAGGGTTGAAGTGTTGCATTTGTCATGAAAATACATAAATTACTCATACTGTAATATACATAAAAATCATAACTGGTTGGCTTAAAAATATGTCACAACTTGAGAAAACAAGTATACAATGTTTAATCTTATCCAGGATATCAGTTTGAGATTACCATTTTTGTATAAACCCTATTGATATTCTGAGAACTATTTATCTAGTTTATTTTTAAAAAATACAAACTAATATACTGTACTGTACAGTATATTATTGCCTAATTATGTCGATACATATTACAAGTAATTTCCCAACGATTGGGTAATGATTTATAGATAATTATAAACTTAAAATTTAGGTATAAATAGAGAGACTATTTGTATTAGAAATCATTCAATCATATAGTTTTAATTACTTTTTAAAATTAAATCAATTAAAAACATTTAATATGTACAAGTTTATTTGTTTGGCTGTATTGTTGGCAGTGGCTAATTCGACCCCGATCACATTCAACAATTGTGGTACTATATTAAATAAATGATTCATATTTTAACAATTTTATTGATTTAATTTCTATATTTATAGGACTGGGAGAGACATCGGGAAAGGTATTGAGTTTGGAGATCAGTGGCTGTGAACCGTCCAAAATGTGTACTTTCCAGAGGGGATCCAATATTACCATTGATATCGATTACGAAACGAGTTAGTATTGAATTAATCATGTTAATTCTATGGAAATATTAATGTATACAAAAACATATTAATCTAACTCATTTAACAGCTGAAACACACAAATCGCCAAAATGGGTATTATTTGCGATATACACTCTCAAGTCAGGCGATAAGTGGGAAGTGGCCTACGACTTGTCCGGTCTAAAAGGGTTTGACAGCAATGCCTGCGACTCGACCGCCTGTCCCGTCCAGAAGGGCGTCAAACAGCACCTGAAGTACGTGTTTGAAGTGCCCGAAGACTTCTTGCGCGACGACGACGTCGACCACTTCCTCTTCCGCACACATCTCGAGGAAGAACACAGATATTATAACCTATTCTGTGCCGCATATAATGTTCTGCTTAAGTAATCATGTTTAATCATGGATCATTTTAAATTAATACGTTCAATGATAGTATTAGCAAACTTTTTTTTTAAATCTATTTGTATTAATTATAAAATCTAAATAAAATAAATTTTAATAAGCATGTAAACAATAATTTTAAAGAATCTGCAGTTTATCACAAATGCTTCCATTCAATAATAATTAAGTTAGTGTTATAATTAATTAGTAATACAACACTTAAATTCAAGTATTGTTTTAATTATTAAAAATAACTAAATGTTTAACACATTTTTATTTTCTATTTAGTATCAATCATTTGAAATATTGAATTGTGTTTTACAACATGTAATGAAATATACTTACGATTCTTAATAAATATTAAGAAATACATATTGTGTATGTAAAGTATATTGTTATGTCCCAAAACAATCATTATCGAATTACCAAAATTTACTGACGTCTCAATTTAGTCATGTGCAAAATACCGGCAGTTTGTGCATATCCCATTTTTGTCAATTATATGTAACCATTTTCATACCAGGTACAGACAATATGATTTCTATAACTGACAATTTAACGATCATTAAGTGAACCATGTAAGTGTTCATTTTGATTTACAATATATAAATAACATTATAATTGTTGATCAATTTAACGTTACAACCAATTTACTTGTGTTCTGAACAAGTGTTTGCCTCCTATAACTTAATTGTAACAATTGTAATAAAACAATATTATAATAGTATTAATATATTAAATAAAACACAATTAAAAAATTTTAATAATATTATTGTATTTTATTTAGAATTAAACAAATCAAAATAAATTTCTATTTCATTAAAATTTTCCCAAACAATTCATATCTTTCCATACTTTAGGGTAAGACTGTATCCATTGATTACGACTATCGGCGCAATCAAAGCCGTCATTACTGTGTATTGTATTCAATGCGTTATCTTTGAAAAACGCCTCAAAAGCTCCGGCACTTAAATAGCGGACAGCGTTTCCGTTCAGCCAAAGCCAAGCCTGTCGTCCGATTGAATCCAACGCCTTGTCGGCAAACGACTGGCCGGTCAGCGAATCGCTGTCCAACGCTATGGCCAGCGGCTGACCGGTAGTACTATTACCGACGGTAAACGCCCGATTGGCGATCGCTATGGCTTTCCCACTGTAACCAATCTCCAACCGATTCAGCGCCGGTAACTCATTGAACGCTTGGGTAGCTATAGTTGTAATAGGGCAGTTGGAAAACAAGACCCCGGTCAATTGTTTGTGGCCCGATATGGCATTAGTGGCCACTGATGTTACGCCAGTGGTGTGTAGTTTAAGGCTAGTCAACGCCGTGAGCGCGTGTATGGCGTCAAACAGCGAGTATTGGCCGTCCGTGCGTTCGCTGACCGGCGACTGTTCGACAGTAAGTACGGTCACGGCGTCGGCGGTGCCGTTGAACGCGTGCCGATGCGCTCGATATAGCCTACGGTTGCGATACAAGTGAATCGCGTCGAGCCGTATGTCGGCAAACGTGTTGGCCGGCAGTTCCGCTACATTCGTGTCGTAAATATATACGCGTGTAAAGTGTTTTTGATTGTCGGACAGTTGGCTGCTTATATCGCGGAAAGTTGCCCCTAGGTCTATTATATTAGCGCCAATGCATACGAGGTAACAGCCGGCACCCGCTTCCCGGTCCTCGTAGGCAACGCATGGCCGGGGAATTGCTGGACAATTGTCGCCATAGCTGTAGGTGAATAGGGTTACAAATACCAAGATTGCAACTGTTGATTAGAAATAATTCTATGTTAGCTATTTGGTAACGATTAAAATGTAATTTTCAATTTATTTAGAATTTTTACCTTTTAAATACATTGTGCTTTTATTCAGCAAATAAATATTAAATTTTGCAAAGTTTTTTAATTAAATAAACTTATAAGTTTAATAATATACTTTATGCTTTGCACACATTGGTTTTTATATACATTGAATTTTATTTAGTTTTTTACCAAAATAGATTAATAAAGCATTTCTTAGAATTTTTATTGCTCTTCTAATCCTTAAATTATTATTTATATTCAATTGTTCTCAGGATTTGATCAAGTTTAATTGTTGCCTAATAATTTTTCAATAAACTATGATAATTATATTTATGGTAAAAATGCACCCAATATTGCTTAAATGGAATGAAAGTTAGATAAAATTTATACACAGGATCAATTTCATAGATAATTATATTGATGTTGTAATCTGTAACATATGATGTATCCTGTATACATATTAATTGTTTTATGCCATACTTATTAAATAAGTTAATAATTAAAATATGTAATTTTTACAACAAAATTTAAAATAACCATGTTTTTATCTACTTTTGTATTTGAATTAAATCTTATAATGTGACAATATTTATAAAAAAAATGAGGCAGAAACAAGCTAAGTTGTTAAATGCTTTTAAACATAATAATTGATTTTATACTATTTATCTAATCAACACTATTATTAAAAGAGATTATAATATGAACTAAAAGAAATGAGACAAAATTAAGTGAAGTAATGTAGTTCTATGAGAGACTGAAAGTTGTGATAACTTGAAAAGTTCATATCCCATTTTGACAAACTATATATCAAATTGTTTGGAATAAAATATGCCTTGAGATGTATATCAGAATTTTTCTTGTAAACAGGGTAAATATGAGTATTGTGGTATTAAGTGATAAAATATACAAAATTGTAACTCCTTACCATTTAAAATCTACATGTTCAATTTTAACAATCTGGGTATCAAATTGTTCGTATTTGTATGATAAAAAAAAAGTAATTTTTCAGATTTTTGATTTTTTAATTATAACATCCATTAATCGATATAGAACAAATACCTACCTAATTATTATAGTGTAATATTAAAATATTGTAAATTTTACAAAGTATATATTTTAATATTTAATTATGAACAATTTGGTACCCTGATTGTTAAAGTTGAACATGTCGATTTTAAATGGTAAGGAGTTACCATTTTGTATATTTTATCACTTTATGCCACAATACTCCTATTCAACCTGTTAACACGAAAAATCCTGATATACATCTCAAGTCATACTTTATTCCAAACAATTTGATATATAGTTTGTCTAAATGGGATATGAACTTTTCAAGTTATCACAACTTTCAGTCTCTCATAGAACTACATTACTTCACTTAATTTTGTCTCATTTCTTTTAGTTCATATATTCCAAACAATTTGATATATAGTTTGTCAAAATGGGATATGAACTTTTCAAGTTATCACAACTTTCAGTCTCTCATAGAACTACATTACTTCACTTAATTTTGTCTCATTTCTTTTAGTTCATATGATTTCATAAGAATAAAATTAATTTAATTTCTAACCATTGCAAATCTTTATATTACCTAATTATTTTGTCACAAATTATAGCAAGATTTCAAATAATTGGGTAATAATTTGTAAATTATTATAGGCGTAAGGTTTTTAGTATAAATACAAATGACAATTCATTAAAATTTCGTTTAATTAAAGTTTTTTAGTAACTTAAATTATTAATTATTATTATTAAAAACTTATGAAATGTACATGCACGTCTGTTAGGCTAGTTTATCAACTGTGTTTAGTTTAATAGCAATTTAACAATTGTGGTAATGTTTTGCAAATCAAGAAATTAATTTTAGATAGTTTTCAAAATATTGGGACCCGAATTTTCCATAGAAAACCATTATAATAATATGTTATTTTAATTAATAAAATATTTTTTATATAACGTTAGGTTAGGGGTATATCAACACGTTAATTAAAACCAGGAGATCGCAAATAGGCTTAAAATATAAACTGGCAACGCTAGCTCCCATAGAAAATACATTATAGCAATGCCCGCGAATGCCCAATTATGCCCGCTCTGCGTTTCCCTGATTAAAACTATATTTGCTGCTTTTCAAAATAAATATAATGTACAGTATGTCTAAACCAAGTTAACGGTTAGCATTACTAACCGTAATGTTATTCAGGTAATAAATTTACAAATTTTAATAATAATATAATTTATTATTATATTCTAATATTTATTTTTAAAACAATGTAATTTATTTTATTTAAAGATCGACCGATACTTTAGCACAGAATAGATTACTAACGCGTCGGTCGTCCTGAAGATGTGTCCTCAGGTCAAAGGTGTTGGCCTCAGGCAAGAAGTCTTCCGGCAATTTGAAGGCAAACCTGAGGTGTTGTGTCACACCTGAGACGATAGGACAGGGAGTGTCGTGACAGGCGTCGGTGTCAAAGCCTGCAATGTTAGCAAGATCGTATATGCCACCGGAATATTTGGCAAATAGTGTCCATTTTGGTGCCCATACTGTTTGAGCTGTTTTTGTAGATATAATTGTATTAATTTATTATTGAGTAAATTATAAATTTCCATAGAATTAAAATTACAATACAATACTTACTTAGTCTGTAGTCAATATCAATGACAACTTCGTGTCCCCTCTGAAGAGTACAGGGTTTGGATGGTTCGCAGCCACTGATCGATAGACTCAATACATCTCCATATGTCCGCCCGAGTTCTAAAAGAATGTTAATTAATTAAATTATTTTTAATTAATAAATAATAATAAATACCACAATCAGTAAATTTAATTGGGGATAGTATGGGGTTAGCATTAGCCAAGACTGCCAAAAATGCTACGCAAATGATCTTGTACATTTTGCTATAAATACAAATTCAATACTGTGTATTATTGAAATAATAGAAATATAATTTAATTTTTTTTGTTATAAATACAATTGTTTTCCCCTATATTTATACTAGTCTTAGGCTTATAATTATCTGCAAATTATTGCACAATACTAATTAATTCAAAACCCCTACCATACTGCAGATTAGATAATATACAGTATTATCTATTAGGGATTATTACATGTTAACACATGTATAATCTATTCAACAGTATTAATTATTGTATATAACTATATATTTGTTACACAAAATACTGACTGCTCTGATATTTTTATATTCTAGTCTCTATTATATCTCTGTTTTAATTGTTAATTATACTGATTAATTAAGTATGTGATAAATCTTAAATATGATTAGCTAAATATAATTTGTGCACAATGCACTTTAAGTAAAATGTACCAACATCGGATAGAGGGGTGAAGGGGTTTAAACGTATGCTCATGGCACATTTACAATATTCTGTACAAATAATATATTTAAAATATACATAAATATCATTGTACAGTGCATTTTAATTGTGTATGTACATTATAATTGATTAGATTATCAAGCACATAATTAGTATGGCTATCAATTATGACTTCATGAATGTGCCGACTATTGTCTCAGCTCTGGTCGGATCTATTGCCCGCCACTATATACTTTTGTATTACTTTTTACTAATCAGTAAATAAAACAATTCGCACTCTCAAAGAGTGTAAGTTTTATTTTGCTTCAATTTATACATCATTGAAGTCGTGATAACTTTGTTGTGCATTTTATGCAAACGTGGCGAATACGAGGCCAACATATTGTCAGCTAAAAAATAGTTGGTATATAATTAACATTATAATATACAGTAATATTAAAATTCTTAGGCCTTATGTGCTCACATGTTATGCCGTATGTCTTATACTATTTTTGCACGATTTTCTCTCACTGTACGAGTGTTATATAATGCGTTTGCCGGGAGTTAAGTCCTGTGCCTAACCGACTGAAACACCATCAGTCGCCTATACAATTGCTATCAAATGAATACACGCGGGAAGTGGTGTCCCGCTTATACACATTAATCTTATATTATTTTACACAGAATTAACACTATATTAGAATATAGAGTCAGATTCTGGATTACAGTCATAAGACATGAACCACACCCAATGAGTCATCACTTATGAGTCATCAGTAGACTCGGAATATGCGCCGAGTATTAAGAATCTGAACGCAAGACATAAATCCATAATTAACCAATGATAACGGCAAGACATGATGAGAGGGGGTATAAAACGGGCTGCTCAATCCAAGCAGAAGACACCCAAGAGGACACGACCCACAACTGTTGGCCAGTTGCGGGCAATCAGATAAGTCAAATCGAGTTAACCTCTGACAGTATAACTGCTAATGATAGCAGAATAATGAAATACATTTGCGCCTATATGTATATATTGTGTTTCGGGTATTCTCCCGAGGCCCGCAGGCCATTACCGGTCACTCGCTACAATCGGTGCGCGTCGCCGAGGGTTAATACGACCGTGTAGTTAATATTAGATCCACATACCACGATTAAGCTAATATAAAAGAACTACGAACGTGATTCTGTATTGAAGCCTATGGTAATAGAGTGTTATGGAAATACCCGATTTCCGGGAAATTTAACCCGCGCGCCCTAAAATTAAATTAACTAAATTTCATCCCTATAATGAATTTAACATTTTGAAATGGTTTTAAACAGGATTTAACAATAGCGTCATTTATTAATTAGCTCTAAATTACTTAACTATTCAATTGGGACATTAGACTTAAATATCCGATTTCCGGGAAATCTACCCGTGGGCCAAACAAATTATACGTCTAAATCTGTTAATTATAATGTACTTAACAAATGCTAGTCGTTAGATTAAGATCGCATCGTTTAAAATACCTTAAATAATTATTCAAAAGTAGCGTAATTAGAACTATGTATTACATAGGTTTCTATACATGACAATATACTGACTACCAAATAGCATTAACAATGTCGCCGCCACACCACCTAAATATACCCGGCACCTGATTTGTTTCTAAAAAGCATCTAGATAAACATCTATAAACACGTGATTAACTAGGTTAAAAGTATTTGGGTAATTTGTTAATAAATATACGGTGTTATTTTTATCCATAATTACAACATAAGACTAATGAGATATTTATAGAAAATTAAAATTTAATTTCAAAATCCTTAGTTTTTAAGAATAATTTTTAAAGTTACGTTATATTATCATTAATTAAAACTTAATAAATCTATAACACAATATATAAAATCAAAATGTTTTATTTGATAAATGTAAAAATCATTACTTTATATGCAGCTCATTTTATATAAATATTATATAATCTATAATTAATGTCTAATTTTACATTAAAACATCATACAACAGCTTAAAATCAATTGCCCTCATTAAAATTGTTTTCAAAATCTTAATTATATCAAAATCACCATGGCAATTGATAATTATTTTAAAATAAACATTACATAAAATTATCACTCAATATTATTTTTAAACAAAAAAGTTATACTAAATTAACTTTCACTCATTATTAACAAGTAATTAATCATTTATTAATTCTTACGAATTAGAATACCTCTTATTATTATTGTTATTAAATACTAAACTAGATTATTCTCTACTAAATTCATCAGGATCCAAATAAAATACCGAATTCTTTTAGCTGTATAAATATAATAATAAGAATGACTAAAATCATTGATAAAACTGTACAAAAGTACCACGATTTTATTGATTCAAATAATACACTCGTTGTAAAAACCGGGCAAATGATTGAACGGTTTTATCAAAACACATTGACATTGGCCTCATCATCAGATGAGTATATGAATGGTATTTACAATAAACGCAAACAATTGCAACTAATTATGGCCAGAATTGTTTTACTATTAGAGGGCATTAGGTTTGCCGTCTCAGCGATGGTCAACACCCGAGAGATGAGTGCTTTTATGTCGGATGCAGATTATGCAGTAGTAAATGAGCG
The DNA here is from genome assembly GCA_905368565.1 of Medioppia subpectinata. Lineage (NCBI taxonomy): Eukaryota > Metazoa > Arthropoda > Arachnida > Sarcoptiformes > Oppiidae > Medioppia > Medioppia subpectinata. The sequence goes on from CAJPIZ010000319.1 coordinate 14,948, forward strand.
ACTCATCTCAATAATGTGTAGTATTTGCTTATTGTGCATGCTAGTTATTCTTCTAATGTTGCAATATTTGGAATTTTATGGCAAATGTTACCTGTTTAATTTAATGTACAATCTCAAATACGATCTATTCAATCCACCACTGAATTGATACCATAGGGCTAAGTTTAACATGATGGTAAATATGTTGGCAAAATATTGTTTATGGCCTATATTCTGGTTACTTATGGTTGTATCCAATGGCACGCTTTTATGGGAAACAGTTGTCGCTTATTTTGATAACAACTCTGGTTTTACTATTGTTTCAAGTATATTCTAGAATATAATATATTATGTAATATTTTATTGTTAATGCAATTCTACGGTACGATTATTATAGCATTTCTCATATGGTATTTCAATACTACTTAACTGAAATATAAATTTCTTAAAATCAATCGAGAGATTGAGATTTGTATTCAATATAATTGCAAAAAAGTTCTCATGAAATCCATCCAATTTTTAATTTGGATTATATTAAATGAAGAAACATAACAATTGCTTAACTCAAATGAACACCAATTGTAAAGTTCATACATCGGTTACTAAAAATAAATGTAAGAATTTTTGTTATACAAAGTCCTGACAATACATTTGTAATTTAATGTCTGTAGATTATCTTTCTTATAATCAATAGCTACATAGTAAATCTTAAGCTTTAAAAATATTTGTGCATAATGTACCAAAAAGTTTTGAGTAATAATATTATATTGAATAGAGGGGTGGAAGGGTTTAAGTTGTAATACAACTTGTACAGTATTACTTGTATAAAACTTGATAAAATAAATTTCTAATATAATACCACTTAAAAGTGCGATAAATATAAACTGAATAAACTACATATTTAATCATGGTACATTTATAGAAATGTACTAAATTTGTAACAAATGATAAATCGTTATCCATCCATCAATAATTATGAAATAATGTTTAGGTGCTTTAAACATAATAAATTTGCCCTGTTAATTTATTGTATTTCTTAGGTATCTAATTATTGGGCAATAATTTCCAGATAATAATAATCTTTATATTTTTAGTATAAATAGAAGAGAAACTTGTGTTTATAATTATTAGTCAATAAAATCATAAAATATTATTTAACAATTAAAAAACATTCAATTAAAATGTACAAGTTGGTATGTTTGGCGTTTATAACAGTTGTTGTTAATTCAGCCCCAATTTCATTTACTGATTGTGGTATTATTTAGATATTATTAAATGTTTAATTTTGTATAATTAATTATAAATATATTTATTTCTAGGACTCGGGCGGACATATGGAGATGTATTGAGTCTATCGATCAGTGGCTGCGAACCATCCAAACCCTGTACTCTTCAGAGGGGACACGAAGTTGTAATTGACATCGACTACAGACTTAGTAAGTATTGTATTGTAATTTAGATTATATGGAAATTTATAATCTACTTAATAATAAATTAATACAATTATGTCTCCAAATACAGCTCAAACAGTATGGGCACCAAAATGGACACTATTTGCCAAATATTCAGGTGGCATATACGACCTTGCTAACATTGCAGGCTTTGACACCGACGCCTGTCACGACACTCCCTGTCCTATCGTCTCAGGTGTGACACAACACCTCAGGTTTGCCTTCAAATTGCCGGAAGACTTCTTGCCTGAGGCCAACACCTTTGACCTGAGGACACATCTTCAGGACGAACGACGCGTTAGTAATCTATTCTGTGCTAAAGTATCGGTCGATCTTTAAATTAAATAAATTGTTTAATTATTTGAATAATTAATTATTATTTGAATATTATTCTCAATAAATTATATTATTATTAAAAATTATTTCCAATAGTACTATCATTATCGGGATATTTAAATAAAATAATATTTAAACAATTAAAGTATATCAATTATTTGATTTTAACCATAATTCTTTTACAATTGTTTTGCAATTGGTTTATGTTTATTCAATATTTTCTTCAGGCACTGATCACATCCATTGCAAACCCCCCGAAGTGTTCCCTTATGTCCACGATTTGGCCTAAAATATAGCAATATTTTGCAAGTTATATAAAATTTTTAAATCTAAAACAATATTAATAAAATATATTTCATTTTTATAAATAGCTTTTATGTAACTGATATTTTAAAAGCATGTTTGTAAAAACTGTTATCTTTACGTTTAATAATAATAAGTAATTAGTTGAATGACTAAACTTAAAAATTTTACTTTTGTAGTTAAAAATAATAAAAACAATAATAAATATTAAATACAAACCATTTTCAGCAAACTTATCTAAATTCTGTACAAACGTGTCGGCGATTCCGGCAATGCTGGCCATCATTTGGCGCAACTTTCCCGACGTAAAGGCCAGACTCACTATCGCTCGAATCCGTTTCCAGCGGTCGTCGCCTCGCATGAAGAACAACATCTTCCGGAGCGGCGATTGGCCTAAATTCATGGCATATCTGTTGGGAAATATGTGAAAGTCTTTCACCATAATGTCCCTCAGGAGGTCAGCGTCGTTAACCATAAGCCATTTGTTGCAACACAGATAACTGCCGTACAGTCGGCTGTATTTACGGTACGAGTTTATCGAGTATTTGTTGTATTGCATGAATAGGCCCTCAAACTCGACCCGATTCGGGCCCCGGACTCCGTGTCGGCGCCAGTATGTGAACCGATGTCTTTAATATCTGTTAATTGTATAGTATTATTTTGATTATTTAATAAATTGTAAATTTATCATATATTAATTACATTTCGATTGATGTAATAATTGTGATCCATAGTGTTGTAGATGCACTTAAATTAAACATGATAATATAATGTTAAAATAATTAAAAAATTTTATTGGCGTAAACTGATTAGACATATCGCTAAACTATTTTACCCATTAATAATAAATATATTTATTGTTAATTTTTAAAACAAATAACATATAATTTTCAATTGACAAAAAATATTTCAATTTTAGTTATTGATCGAATACACAGGAAGGTACTGTAGGAATACACAGGTATAAATACACAAGAAGTGTATATGTGTTAACAATGACCTAGTTAATATTTGCACATTTATTGTATATTGATCAACATTTTGGCTTAAAAATTAGTTGCAAAATACTATTTTGGTGTTAAATATCTGATTAATAGATAGCGGTATTTATCTAAATCAAAATGATTCAACAAAAAATAATTATTAAAAATCATCTTGTTTAAGTGATAAGTTAACCTTGTTTGTAATTTAACTTATCTTAATAGAGGTTGCAATTAATTCAAAATACAAGTATAAAGATACAAAATATATACATTTTTTATATGAAAATACAAAGAATTTGCTTAATTCTGTAAAATCAATCAAAAAATAAACTTAAATATACAGGAATCTAAAAATATGACAGTATATAATAATTAATTAAATAATTAATAAAAACATGTGTCCTATATGTTTCCAAAAATTATGAGTTGGACACGCTATTTGAATCACACATCATATGAGCCAGGAAGTGTCATAACCGGCTTAACTTTTTTTTTTTAGTAAACTTTACATATTTTGTGCTAGTCACTTTATAATGGTTGATTCAATGATTGAATTCTATACTCAAGTTATGCTTGAACCTAATGAAAAAGTTAAGCCGGTTATGACTCTTATGTGAACAAACGGTATTAAAACAATTAATCAATGTAATTAGGTAACTATTTTAAACATGACATACAATTCAAATGGCCTTTAGAGTGCTACAAGGTCTAGTTTTACATTAAAAATTTTAAATTTAGGCAAGGTAAGGCTAACACTTGATTAGTCATTTAATATGCAGACTCACCAAAATAATAAATTAGTCAATGAATGATAAAACATTCACTATATACAATGTAGATAATGCTAAACAACTATAAAATTGTTTGCATAGTCATTATTATCATTATAAAAAATGAACATAATTGTAAATCTGCCCTCTTTTTGCCTTTTTTGTTAGCCTTATTTATAATATAAAAAGATTAGGTTTGTTATTACCAATGTATATTAAAACTTTGTAACACTACTCAAGGTGAGAAAGATGGCCGACTTGTCTACATAGAATATAAATTGAGAATGTACCAATGGCAATGCAAGTCATTAGGAGGCTCTACAGTATTTAAAGACATAAATACTTTTGACAAAAATTATTTTTAAAACTAATTGTAATAAATATAACCGATAGATTTTTGTGCACGCAATCAAATGCTAAATAAAAAGCTAACTGTACTGTTTGCAAATTTTGACGCCGTGGGTCACGTGAATCCTGCGGTAGCCCTGGCGGAGACACTACTCACTGCCGGACATCGGGTCGTATTTCTATTGACAGACCGGTGGCGCGGATTGTTGGACTTAATGCACCCGAACCTCAGAGTAATATTTTACGACCGCCAAAACAAATCAATAGAATCTGGGTTAGAACCTGCTAATTTTCATGGCGAGTTAAAATTGCACTGTGGTCAATTCTCTGAACGTGGGCCTTTAGACAAAATGCTGGCCTATTGCACACATGTTGCGCCAAAGTTGAGGGCATTGGCGCTCAAAATGGACGCTCTAATTGAACAAACCATACGCGATGTCGAGCCCGACGTTATTGTTATTGATTACCATTTGGCGCTGCCGTCGATTGAGCGCTCGGGTGTGCCCTGGGTTTACGTCAATGTGTGTAATCCTTTGAATTGCTTGCCTGACGCCCGGACCCCCCCCCACGCTTCAGGTTTGTGATGATATTGATTTAACTTAATATAAATGTTAATATTATTTATTAAAACTAACTATAATACTTAGTTCAAATAAAAGTTTAATGTTAATAATTAAATCCCCTAACTAACTATCCCAAATCTCGATCATCTGAGAAATTTAACGATTATTAAAATTCACAGGATATTCAGCACTGGGAGACCAACGCGAGTGGAAAGCATACAGAGAGGCATACATTGCGGCCATAAGTAATGTTTGGCAAGAGTTTAACGCATACTATGTATCCAAAGGCTGTAAACCGCTGCCAATCGGAAGTTTCTGTAATCACTCGCCGTATCTAAACGTATATCAGTTCCCAATTGAGTTGGACTATCAGGATATGCGTCCAAATCCGCCCAAACACTACCGGTTCGACCATTTTATGAGCTCAGGTGACGGTAAGACTGTGTTTGAGATACCAAAGCCGTTGGCGGACAGACCGGGAAAGTTGTTATATTTTACGTTAGGCTCTATGGGTGCCACAGATGTACATAATATGAAAAGATTGGTGAGTATTTTGTCTAAATCTAAGCACCGGTTCATTGTATCAAAAGGACCCAAACACGACACGTATGAACTGCCGGACAACATGTTTGGCCAGAAATATCTACCACAGCAACAGATTGTGCCACTCGTGGACATGATAATCACCCATGGTGGCAATAATACGGTGTGCGAGGGGTTCGCCGCCGGGAAACCAATGATAGTATTGCCCCTAAACTTGGATCAGTATAATAACGCCCAACGGGTGGACGAACTCGGTTTCGGTGTACGTCTGGACGCCTATAAGTGCACTTCAGGGCAACTCTTGGGGGCAATCGATCGGCTCTTAAACAATAAACAATTACACGAAAGACTGGCTATAATTGCAAACAGAATTAAAAGGGATAACAGTATCGCAAAGTTTCCACAATTGGTTGAAAGTATTGTTTTAAAAGCGTAAATGTTTTAAAATCTTATTTAACAATTTGTTTAACCAAGAAATTATTATTTATTTTAATAAATATGTACTACTTAAAGTACTCTACTTTACAGTAATATTATATTTATATAAAATGGCAATTTAAGTCCTCTAATTTACTAGTTATTTTAAATATTATCAGCATCATTATTAAAATTATTAAAGTATAAAAAGCAGCAATTATTTTTGGATAAAGTAACGCAATTCACCAAATCAATAGTGTTATAACTTATGGAAATGGTTACAAAGTTTAATAATTTTAATTTATATTTTAATAAATTGAATGTGTCTTAAATTCCCCGGGATCTCCCGACCCCGGGAGCTCCCGACATCGAGAGATCCCGTCCCGGGAGATCCTGCATTCTGAGATAGTCTCCTTTGTATAATTTATCACTGAGTTCGACTCTGGAATCCAAAATATTTTATTTCAAATATTTTATTTCTAATATTTTTCGAATTATTCGACATAAAATATTTTTATCGAAAATTTTAAAGTGACGTAATTTATTGGTGTGAAACATGATTTCGATGTAGAATCAGACGCCAATTTTAAATATTAAATTATCAATCTTCTACATCAAAAATTTTTAAGTTATTCAAATTTTAACATTTTAAAATCGAATAGGTCGAAAATTATATATTTAATTTTGAAACCGATTTGATTATATTAATCAGCGTTAAAATCCACATCAAATTTATATATCATATTAATAAATTACGTTACTTTAAAATTTTTGATAAAAAATATTCTATGTCGAATAATTTGAAAAATATTTGAAATAAAATATTTTAGATTCCAGAGTCGAACTCAGCGATGAATTCTACAAAGGAGACTATTTCAGAATGCAGGATCTCCCGGGGGCCGGGAGATCCCGGGAAATTTAAAGCACATCCCATAATGAATTAATTAAACTATTTTTGCACTAAATATAAACGCATAAACCGATGCTAACCGACAAATTGAGACATTCATTGCTAGGATTTAGATTTAGTTCCAAGTAATGAAATGTTTTAATAAGTTTCAAAATATATTTTATTTTTGACAATTTATTATCATTTCATTATTGACACAATTTTTGTAACGATCAGCACTTTTACTAAATTATTTCAAAATTGCTAAAAATGAATTATCATTATACAACCATTGTCAATATCACTAGTTTAACAAAAGTCATCATGTACCAATGTTGGCATTGGTGTGATATGTTTTGAAATATATTTTCATTGTATTTATAATTATCTATAATGCAAGTATTGGCACATTGCATGTTATCATCAGCACAATTGTTAATTAATTGATTCGTTAATTGCAACAGTGGTAAAACATTAATAGTGTCAAGTTTTTATTTAACGTATGAATGCAAAAGTAATCATTTTTAATATTATTTTTTAATGACACAAAAATAGTTAGTTTCAAAATACAAATTACAATTTGTGCTAAATATCTGATTAATAGATATATTTGTCTAAGGAGGGAAATATCTGGGGTGGAAATTGCCAACCCTATTGATATTAGTATGAAAATGTGCAGAATTGCTGCCAGATGTTTAACAAATTGTCAAAATCGGCGAATGGCCAGAGAGGTTGGCGTACTGGTCAATTTTCAAATCACGCGTCTATTGCTTATAGCATTACATTCATGTGATCAACCATTCATTATGTGAATCACCTTTTATCAGTGCCTATAAGCAATAGACGCGTGATTTGAAAATTGACCAGTACGCCAACCTCTCTGGCCATTCGCCGATTTTGACAATTTATTAAACATCTGGCAACAATTCTGCACATTTTCATACTAATATTAATAGGGTTGGCAATTTCCATTCCAGATATTTCCCTCCTAAATAAAAATTATTTCAACAAAAAATTATTATTAAGTCATTATTGTTTTTGTTTTAAACATGTACTCATATAGTAACCAACGATTGCGATATTAATTGTTATAATTTATTGTTACATAATTTATTGTGATATTAATTGTTACAATATAACCAGTTTAAGGATCTATCTATTTTCAATAAAATATATTACTATTAATGACTTGAGATTTACTGGAATATTAATTTCAATAATGTTGAAAGTGAGTTATCAAAGCAAAAACAGTTTAGTTAGTTTAGCGATTAAAAGTAATCATTACCAATGTCAGAGTTAAGTTATCAGTATTTTTATAGTACAAAAAATACTTTAAATTTATTTTTAATTTAATAGAAATATTAGATGATTAATGAGATTGATAATAGATAATGCGTTTCGTTTACAATAATCTTGAGCATATTATTTTATATAAATATATCTGTAAAAATTTACATTATAAATAAATAATATACAATTTTTGTGATACAATTAGTGTTGCCAGAAGCTCCCGATTGCCCGGGAGTCTCCCAGAATGAGGGTTCGACTTCCGGCTTTTGGCGGGGGTCTCACCTTGATATGGGGAGCTCCCGGAATTGCATGATAATAAATACATTGATTCAATTTACACTTTTTCTTGAAAACCTGCTATAAAGATGAATATTGCAATAATGTTTCACTTAATTCACAGTATTTGATTTGTCAAGAATCTCAAGAAGTATAGTAATTTTAAGTAAATATTGTCAAAAATAATGAAGATTTAAACATTATTTCGAAGTTAAACTGCTTATTTTGATAATTATTAGATGTTAATGACATTATAGGACTATTTTGCCACCTCAAGGAAAGAATCAATAAATTCTTTAGAACATCTCAAAGAATCTCCCAGAAAATTTACTTATAAAATGAATATATCAAGGAAATAGGGAAAATGACCTGGCAACACTAATGACAACTTCGTGTCCCCTCTGGAGAGTGCAATATAAATATAAGTATAACAGAGTATATGAATTATGCGAATACAATTGAATAAAGTATTGGCGCAAAAAAATACAGCAGAGAGTCATGTGACAAATAGTTTATAATTATGGGTCTTTATTGTAAATTCGGTTTATAGTAAAGGGTGTTAAACTGTACTACACCGTTATTTTCCTGTCAATATCATAGTTTGATTATTTATTAATGTTTAAACTTTAATTAATTTTCTAATAATTAAATAGAAATTACACGACCGGTTGCGCGCATAACGGTCTCGGCTGAGGCCAAGTCGTCGCACACATGGAGTCCAATAGCTCTCAATTGTTGCCCAAAACGCTCGTCAAACAGTGCCGACTGTGTGTCAGTCATGTGTGCCCTCCAGTCGCCTATAGTTCCCTTCCGTACGAATTGTGCGCCCGGTTTACCAAAACGGGTTATCAGATCTGATTGATTAGCCATCGGATTGTCGCGCATAGTCTGCAGCGAACAGTGAGTCGTAATGTTGGCCACCGTTTCGGCCGTAAACTGTTTGCCGAGAAAGCGGGCGATTGTGGCGATCATTGCCGCCGAGTCTGCGATCAACTCCTCGTACGCTATGAACAGTACGTTCGGGTGATTCCCAGTGCCGTACGTGAGCCAGAAGTCGGTCACGTGTGACAACCAATCGCCTTGCATTAGGTGTCCGTCGAGAAAGAGTTGGCAGAAGTCATCCCAATCTATGGGCGAGTTATCCCACATGTGGTGGACGTGATATAACGAGACACAAACGTCCTTTGGGTTACGCATAATGTATATCATCTGATAATTTAATTATATTGTAATTATTCTTTTCAAAATAGGTTTAAAAATATTATAATTTCTCTCTCTCTCTCTCTCTCTCTCTCTCTNATGTTTGTCTGTTTTTGAGATACAAAATATTCAGAGCGCGTGACTTACTTTCATTAGTAGTGGTGAATAATTTATACGGAATCGCAAATAACACCACAACATAATAGACCTCTACTTTACCACTACTGCACTACCCGTCCGCTCGTTATTATATCAGTAGTCATGAGAAGAGTTTCTCACAAAACTTGTATAAGAATCGTATTTCACTGCCATTATTAGCAAAAATATCATTTTTTCAAAAAAACACTCAAACGATATTGAATATCAAGAGCTATTGAATTGGTTTTTTGCTGTTCTCTATTGTTATTTTATGTTATTCTTTGTAGTTTAGAAAGTTTATATCTTAATAACACAACTCTCTCTCTCTCTCTCTCTCTCTCTCTCTCTCTCTCTCTCACTCACTCACTCACTCACACAACTATACCTTTCCTTCTTTTCCCTCAAAACGTGGTAAATATTTGAGCTCCAAATGGTTGACAGTAATTCTGGGATCAGTTAACTTCTTAAATGAATCACAATTGAAGTGATTATCGGGTGAATTGAAAATGTTGGGCACCCTCTCAGATATGGGCCGATCTGTCACTCTATCGACCACTCCGTCGGCCATTATTAGGGACACAATCTCTGAGAGCCAAGTGTTGCCTGACTTCATATAACCGCATAGCCATACATCTGTAGGCCGAACAGTAGTATCCTTAACTGTAATCAGCCATTTAAGTCGACCAGGCTTATATCGAATTAATTTACCCTCATGTTCAATCACTTTCATATTTTTAAGATTAAGACTTTTAATATATTTAGTCTGGCGTTCAATTTGCTCGCTTGACATCGGCTTTGAATTCATAATTAACTGAAATAATATTAATAATAATTTATTTTATTTTTGAGATAATTTTTAATTAAATAAATTTCCAAATTTTATTTTAAATTAAAGTATAATTTAATTATAATTCGATAATTTGACAAAACAGCGTAAATATCTTTATAGATATAAAAATATTTTTGAAACAAAAGGATATGTAGATAAATTATTTGCAATCTCATTTTAAGAACACGTAGTGTAATTTATGCTCAAGGATGAAATATATTATAAGTTATTTTTTAACCCATATAAAAAGATAATTTATAAATTGTCATACATTATTTACAAAATCATTGTTACATAAAAATAAAGGGGAGCACTTTTTCCCTCTTCTCCGTCAGTCCCCGTCCCCGTCGATTAATTTTACATGTATGTTTTATATATTGCGACATCCGGTGTGGTCCGCGGAGTCAACTGTCCACTCGTCCGGTGTGTCTGCATGCGTCCGGCCGACGTGTGACCACCAACGAGTGCGTAGACCCGACCGCGCGTCCACCATCCGGCATCCGTCCTCGTGCGGAGTCTCGTCCTGCGGTCCTCGTGTCGGTCGATTGCGTGGCGTTACGTCTCGAGCGGTAGACGGCCAGATGGTGTTGGCAAAGCGTGTGTATCGACCATCACGAAGCGAGCACTCCCAGTTGATCGGATGGCGCCAGGTATCGTCTATCGTCTATTGTCCAGAGGTTTGAGGATAGAATCGGTCACATAAGTGACCGACCCGTGTGTCTTGCGACACGAAACCATAAGAGGCGGGAGGGGTGCCGAGGCAGGGCACGGAGTTGGGAGCGGGTGCCGGGCCGAAGCCCATCAGCACCAAGAACCGTAATTGGCGGGTAGGTTACATGTTGGTTATAAGAGAAAAGGAGGAAGGGAATAGGATTTGGAGAGAAAGAGCGGGCACTAGTGGCCCGAATGAACAAATAAACTTACGCTCTCTTTGGGACTGCGAAGTCTTTTATTGAATGCTTATAATAAAAATGGTTAAAAGTACATTAATGGCGGACAATAGATCCGACCAGATGAGACACGTCTGCACTGGTTTAAAGCTAAGTCCTTAGTGATTCCGAGTATGAGAACAAAGGGTGTCCTTGTTTGTTATATAGTCTGTGTTTGACCTTAAGTATATAAAACTATTGGCTGAGAAACAAATGCGTATAAGCACATGTCTACTCCAAGTGATTACTATTGGCTACTATTATGCAGTAGTAGTATTATTATTATAACATGTATTTTAATGGGTTTCTCAATAAAGGGAAAGCTATGAGAAACCAAGGATTTACAGACAGGGAGCAGGGAGTCCATGTCGACACCCAAGGGATAGCCAGCGTATACTTGAAACTGAACCTATATTTCTCCTATTCTCTTAATAGAGTGTATACGGTAACAGTGGTTTAGTACAAGGCGATAGGCGCCTTAACTACAGTGCGGTCAAAACCGATGGTCAAACATAGAGTGCATACTAACTAGTGAGTCAGACTGGACCTGATGCTGCAATATGAAGGCAATGTAGAATTCATCGATAAGTTTGAATCTGGAATTTAAAATGTTCATAGATAGAAACAAGGATCACACGCGATGCTATGCGTTAACCACAATTCGGGAAATGCATCAAAGATTTTAAATTTTTCAATACTATTGTTAGAATACTCTCACTATTATTATTTTGATAATTTTTAAAGTTTTTGACAACAACTAGTTCTATTTATTATAGCAGTTTAATTTATAATTCCATTGTCCAATTGATATACCATTACCCATGTTATCCCTATGCCATAGACTTAGCATTACCCATAGACTTATCATTGCCATAAACTTAGCATTACCCATGTTATTCCTATGTCATAGATTTAGCATTACCCATAGACTTATCATTGCCAT
>CAJPIZ010000320.1:10148-27125 GCA_905368565.1 Medioppia subpectinata
TCGCTCTCTTCGAAAGGGCGTTTCGCCACAAAACAGATGATGAGAAAGTGGATGCCATCATGGGTTATCTCGAAGGCGATGCGGCTAACTATTACGGCACTAAAGTCCTTCGCGATCCCTGTATTCAATGGCCAGACGTCGTTGACAAACTCACCACACGTTACGCTCACAGTGACATCGCACCGTTCGCTGCTGCGAGTCGTCGCCACAAACAGAAAGACGAGACAATCCGTACCTACTTTGATGACAAGACCCGTCTCTTGGATCGCATCAGTGGTCTATCAGAGTATGATATGACCTCTGCTCTCACAGAAGGCCTACCAGACGAGTATCGCAGTTATTTCGTTGGAAAGCGCCCAACACTCACTAAATGGCTCCAAAAGGCACAAGACATTGAGGCCGACACCAAACGTAACACTCATACGACTCGCACTCAAAACGCATCCAATCAATCAAACAGTGGCGCAAAACAAACACTCAATTCAAATACGAAACACGAAGTCTATCGCGTCGACTTCACACGCAAATGCACTTGGTTTTGCCAATACTGCCGTGAACGCGGCGAAACAAACTATCACTGGCACCGGGACTGTCCACACAGACCCGAAGACTATTCAAACCAATCGACGCCAAACTCGAGTCAAACTTCAAACGCAAACGACTCATTTTATCAGTCAAGTGATGTCAACCATCGGCCCCTCAAACACGCATAACATTATTCTAATACCGGGTCGCATTGGTATCTATGGACTCTCATCTCTCGCAGACATCGGGTCTACAGTCGATATCATTCCACTCCGTGTGACACAAGATCTCGGTCTTCCTCTCAACGAGTCAGAGAAATCTCGATTCGCTGTCGCCGGAGGACACGTCGACACACTCGGCACCGTCTCATTCAACCTAACAATCAATTCAATGACTCATACAATCAATGCACACGTAATACAAGACTTCAAGTACTCACTGCTTCTGTCACTCCCAACACTCGCACTCTATAACGCAATAATCGATACAAAGAACAGAAGCGTATCATTCAATACAAACGATTCAAGCAATCCATCGCTACCACTACTCGTAACACATACGCACACTCTCGGGACTCAATCACAATTGTCTGATCACATGCCATCAGTTGAGCCAAACCGTCAATCATTCCATATCTCAGCCGCAGCTGAACGACAAGTCGAGCGCCACAACGGTTGCAATCGGGACAACGTCGTGAACGACGTCTCGTCCATCACTTTGTCGGGACCTACAGACGGATCCCTGCGTTCAAACTATGGCGCCTATCAGTCAAATGCGAAGACAGTCTCGCAAAACACGCATTCATTCAATACAAACAAACGCATCACTCATTCGCAACCAATACTAACACAAACTCGAAAACATTCATACGATTCTCACTCGCATTCAAACTCAAACTCGTGGACTAGAGTTCACACAAACGCTATTCAATTCAATCGTAAAACTAATGACATTTATTCAAACAATCGCTACAATTCATCCGCTCATTCAATACTAAATACACCATTCAAAGACAATCGCAAGACTCACACCAATCAACACAACGACAACCGGAATCATACCAACCGCTGGTCAACTCCGGACAACACATCACTCGTCTCCTCTGTGACCAGTCTTTCGACGCCGGGGGGTCTCGTGGATCCAAAAGACATTCATTAATTCTTATAAACTTTTGTAACTTTTTATTCGTACAAACTTTATGTGTAAACCTTAACCGCCATTAATTCTCACTCTAGCCTTTCACACACTAAACCAATATGAGCAGTGGGTGTAGTATAACATTCCTGAGGCTCTGGTCCACCGTTTGGCTGACCAACCACTGGAGAGTTATGCAAAGTTTACTATAGTTAAGGCTATCTATAGTTACATATGCAGTTTTGCTGCACACCCCCACCCTTAAATAAAAACACCTCTCCAAAGCTTTAAAACACATAAAATGCATTAAATTTTTATAAAATAAGTAAATATAGAATTAAAATGTTATAAAATAGGCTTAAATTGTATAATATGCGTTAAAAATTAAGTAAAATGAATAAATGTAGTTATAATTATAATTAAAATCAGGCGTAAATGTATATAATATTTAAAAAATGTGTTCAAAACATATTTAAATTGACAATGATTTATTATAATTAATAATATTATTATTAATGTACGAATAGTTGGTAGGTCGGTTTGTAAACCGATGTAACGATCGGTACGCTTAACGATGATATGATTGGCTGTAGATTGGCAATTAGTTTATAAAAATTTTACATTGTTTAATTAAACTGATTATAACCTATTTAAAATGAAATAACTAACCAAATTATGCATTAATATATTAAAAACTGTAGATATTTGTAAAAAATAATATTAAATAAAATAAATAAAATAATTTCCCTGCCAGGAATCGAACCTAGCACCTTTTGCATGGTAGATAACTATGTTATCCATTGGACCAAGCAGCCTTATAGATTATGATTGTGTTATAATCGTATTTAAATATGTAGCATGGTCAATAAAAACAAAAACACAAAACAACAGTATTGATGGGCTAACCTGTCATTTGAGCTCAAGTGTCGGTCACAACAACAACACAACAAAACGCATTGATTTTGCGGTAAGTATTTCGGTACTAATTGTGTTTAAAATTGTCCATGCCTAATTTATTTAATTTGCCTAGCTCGTTTACGTTGAATTGCTGTCATTTGATCTGGGATATTGGTTTGGTAAGTGTATTTGTACTAGGAAAATTATTTTAAAATTATTTTACTATTAAATTATGTATTTTTTTCAATTTAATTCAACTAGATTGATTAATAATTGTATTGTTTTATTGTACCTAGGTCGCTTTGATTGATTTGATTACGGTGTGGGCGTGTAATTCTGCTAGGTACATTATTATATTTAAAATTATTTTAAAAATGTGACAATTAATCGTTTAATTTGCATGTGTTTTAGCGTTGCGTTAACCGTACGGTACGACTCTTGGCCGATATCCTGACCGCTGGTCGACTTAACGGCAACGCACGACTCAATCCGACTATCTATACAATTGTTATTATTTTTGTTATGTTTTTATAGTTTATTTATTTGGTTATTATGTTTTATAGTCTAATATTTGTTGTTTTTATCATGTTTTTACTATTTTAATGCATGCTTTGTATATAATTTATAAATTTAATGATAATTTAAACTAACCTAACCTTATCTAATTTAACCTAAACTAACCTAAACTAATTTAACCTAAACTAATATAACCTTATTGTCTACGCCATCACTACAGCCATCATCACATCCATCAACGCGTGCCTCTGCTCTTCTGTTTGTCCATCCGTTCCGCGCGCTTCACTTTTGTTGTCCATTCGCGATGTCTTCTGTGTCTTCCACTCCCGACGACGACAACGTCATGACCGACGACGACAGTCGGGACAACACTCGGCTGACCATCGATGAGCGTAACGCTCAGTCAGTTAGTGGAACTGCGGGTCTGTCGGGCAATCATAGCCCACCCCCTTCTGGTCAATCGGTTCCGGTACGAGTATATTCTTTGTTGCTTCACCCGAACAGTGGTTAACTTATAGCTTTGCCTGCAATCCCTGTCCAGACGAGTCGTCCAAACACTCCGCCCAACGCATCCAACACTCCGCTCAACGCTTCCAACACTCCGCTCAACGCCTCCAACACTGCCAACGATGACAACATCTCGCCTGTGATGAACGCACAGACATCGGACACAACCGATCCACCAATGATGGATAGGGCAACGGACGGGCCGATCCCTACTCAAGACACCGTTGTTGAGGCTTTTGTCGAGGCGTCCATTGGGTTGATCGGTACGGAGGGCGACATCACAAACATGCCGCAGGCATACCAGCATTGGTCAACAATCCTGGCGGCCGTTCACACATCGTTTGGCGACAAAGTGTTGAGAGTTGCCGCTTGTGCTTCGCCGATGAGTCCGCCCGATCTCAACGAATCGATGGATGAGATGGCAGATGTCGGTGATGTTTCGGCTGGCGGTCCGTCGGTACGCGCACCGAAGCGCGTACGCACTCATTCATCGGTTAGTTTTATAGTTATTTATGTTTGTGTTGTTTATTATTATTGTTATAATTAGTCCAATGATGTGCGCGAATGCGGTCATTGTCCTGGGCTTCGGGTAGAAGTGGCCGCACTTAAGGACAAAGTGGTTGAGATGGAGAACGCGGCGGCGGCCAACAAGGAATTGCTCGCCAAAGCCATTCAATCGTAGGGCTTTTTGTTTTGTTTTATTTGTTTTTATTAATAATTAATGATTTTATTATCAGCCATCATTTAGCTAATGATGATCTGTTTGCGGCGGCTGAAGCCTACGGTGTTGACATCAATGTCGCGGATGTTAGCGGTACGTCGGAGAGCGGTGCGTCGGAGAGCGGTACGTCGGAGAGCGGTGCGTCGGGGAGCGGTGCGTCAAACGATCCGTCCAACGCTGTTGTAGTCGTCAACTCCAACGTGGCCGATGATCATCTCCCTGAACTCCTTCGTGTGGTCGCTTGGCGTGAGATCAGCCGCCAAAACGCTTTGTATGGCAAAGATATGGTAAAGTTGAGAGGAGTCCTCACCGACATAATATCTGGAGATTGTGCGGGACAAGGTGACGACAACACGGCTCCGGGAACGGTGAGAGGATTTGGCCATCGGTTTGCAGGTTTCCTGCAGAGCCAGGGCCCAATGACGGCTTGGTATGCCTATCAGAGAGGCTCCTTTAAGGCCAAAGAAGAGCGTGAAAGCGGAACCGTTTACGTTTTTTACTTTTGGAAGTCGTTTAGCCCATGTTGTCCGGCTTGTGGTGCTACACTCGCGCTACGCGGTGCGTTTAGAGAGGACACCATTCGTAGGCACTGCAACACACAACACAAAATAATTGACGGTCCGTCAGTGACCGTTGAATTGTATGTTGTTTAATTCTCTTTTTCTTTATTAAACATTTGTATTTGATTTTCATTGGTTATTTCTTCTGTATTATTATTTTAAATATAATTACTTTATTATTATCAATAAAACTGATTTACTTTATAAATTTTGTCCTTTCATTTAATTAATGTTAATAAATCATGTTCATTAAATACTTTCGTATATATTTGTCGGTTTGCGGTACGCGATCGGTTTGTCGGTGGACGTAACGGCGGTACGTATGTATACGCAACGGCGATACGTCGCTGTACGCAACGGCGTTACGTTTATTGATTCAATCTCGGTACGGCTACAACTCTGTGTCGGTGTATCTATGAACGCAATATCGGTACGTATAAATATGTGTTATCGATACGTGAGTGAACTCATTGTCGGTGTGTCGGTCCATCGATTGCCGGTCAATCAATTAGTTCATTGTGTATATCACTACACTGTGTTCATTGTATCATAGTCATTTATGCGACACATCTCGGCTTTTTAAATACATTATTCGCATCGGCAATGTATTCTTGATCAACGGCTTACCACGTGGTCTTCTTTTTGATGCTTTTCACTCTTCCGTTATCAGTTTAATTGTTATAATTATTAAAACAACTTTAGTTTATGATAATTAAGGAATGTATGCATCCATTTCTTTATTCAATCACAAACTAATAATGCAATCGTGCTTAATTATAACTGATGGCATTTATATATTTTGCTAGCTATTTATCTTCATATACCATCTATTTACTATAAAGCCGTTTATCATTACAAACCATTTGTAATTTAGTTCTGTAGTAATCATTATCAGTGTGCTGTCGGTTCGCGGTCTACGGTACGCTATTCGGTTTGTTGTTTAACATCCCAGGCTTCGCTCGATGTAATTGGCGTTCCATATCAGATGTTTTTTAAATATTAATTATAAATTCTCATTGTTTAGTATAAATATGTTAATTCTGGTTTGGCTAATTCCAGAATTTTAATGTGAATTGTAACACAGCGTGTATATTGAGAGATCTCTTGATTTATGCATAGAAGAGTTTATATAAGATTATATTCTAGAATTATGCTCTAGAATCGGGTTATACGTGATTATTATCTGGTATTATGCGCCAGAATGTGATTATGAGGTTTAAAAGTTTATAGTAGTTCAATTGATATTAAATATAGTTATTATACTTCGACGGGTATTTCCGTGTGCGTTCGGATCGACGGAGTGGTGGTCCATCGGTCTGTGAACTGTCTATCGATGAGCGGTGTTTATCGTGTCGGTCGGGGGTCGCTCCGCGTAACGCTGGTACGGATCTATTGTCGCATTCTTCTGCAAACCTCACATTCTTTCGGTGAACTCTCGGCAGTGCTATTGAATGTGACGACTGTTTTACAAAAGGCGTTTCACAATAGTCAATGTTATCGTCCAGTTCTTCGTGGAACGGCTTAAGTCTACTGATGTGGACCACCTCTCGTTTATTACTTCTTTGATTTTCGACCAACAGGTTTACGGGTGATTTAATGTCCACCACGGTATACGGTCCAAAATACCGATGCAAAAGTTTCTCAGATTTACCAACTTTTCTTATCGGTGTAAAAATTAGAACGCGATCGCCAACGTTATATGAATCGTCGCGGCGTTTCGCATCAAATAGATGTTTATTCTTATACTGTACGTCTTTTATAGCCATATTTGCTAACATTCTTGACTCTTCGAGGCGTCGTTGGTATTCTGCGTCCAGAATGAAAGAACTCGGAGACTGTAGGACGACATCAATCGGTAGTCTCGGCTCGCGGCCAAATAAAAGTTTATATGGACTAAACTTTGCGGATCCGTGTACCGCTGTGTTGTAGCCAAACGTAACGAACGGCAACGCATCTGACCAATTCTTTTGGTCAGTATCGCAGTACATTGAAAGCATTGTCGCTAACGTTGCGTTAAATCGTTCTACGATTCCATTCGTATTTGCGTGATAGGAACTGGTTCTAACGTGTGTTGTGTCCATCGAAGACAGGAACTGTTGCATTAGTGCGGCGGTAAACTGAACGCCTTGGTCCGTAAGGATATTGATCGGGGCACCAAATATTAAGACAACGTTGTAAATGATGAACTGGGCAACGGTCTCGGCTCTCACGTCTTCAAGGGCGCCGGTGATCACGTACCGCGTACAATGATCGGTACAAACAATGACCCACTTTTTGTTGTCATGACTGGTCGGGAATTTGCCCATCAAATCGCACCCAATCGTTGAGAAAGGTAGAGACGGGACTTCCATGATCTGGCCGTAGCCGGACGGTCGGCCGATGCGAGGCTTTTTGGTTTGACAGTCCACGCAACGGTTCACGTACCGACTAACGGATCTGAAGAGTTTAGGCCAAAAGAACCGTTTACGGATCTTCTCGTAGGTCTTCTCTATCCCCAAGTGACCAGCTGTTGGATCATCGTGTAGAGTCTTAAGGATATCTATGCGTAACTCTTTAGGCGTAATTAATTGATATAGCGGTCCGTCATTGTTATCAACTCGTCTATACAACACTCCGCCGATATATTGATACATCTGGCCACCGATGCGATGTGTAGTATCGGGTGAAGTGTCTTCCATTATAGACAACAATGTTTTGCACCAGTCGTCACTGTTTTGCATTTCAATTAGATTGATAGGTTGTGTTTGATAAAACGTCTCGATGTCAACGACTGAGGTCTTTTCGTCAGCGGTCGGTACGCGTACCGCTCCACGGGATAACGCGTCCGCATCGAGATGTGCAGCACCACTCTTGTAAATTACTTTAAATTTGTATTCTTGTAGCCGCAACACCCATCGGCACAACCGGCTGTTTGGATTCTTCGCGCGCATGAGCCAACAAAGCGAGTGGTGGTCGGAAACAACTTCGAATTCCTTGCCTATGAGGTAGTGTCGGTTACGGGTGACACTCCATACAACGCTAAGGCACTCGAGTTCCGTTACGCCATAATTGATTTCACTTGCCAACAGCGTACGACTGCCGTATCGAATCGGGTGTTCTCGGCCATCAATTACATGACATAAAACATAGCCGAGCCCTTCATAGCATGCGTCGGTATGTATACGGACTTGCCGATCCACATCGTAGTGGACTAGGACTGGCGCTGTCATCAATGAGTCTTTGAGTTGAATTAGAGATGCTTCTTGTACTTCGGTCCAAACCCACTCGGTGTTCTTCCGGAGTAATTGAGTTAATGGTTCGGCCGTTATACTGAAGTTATTGATTGAGTCGCGGTAATAACCAGCCATTCCCAAAAATCTCTTGATCTCTTTGCGGTTCGTCGGTCGAGGAAACGCTTGTATTGCGTGTACTTTCTGTGGATCGGCGGTCGTTCCGTCTGCCGATACGATCCATCCCAAGTATTTAATTTGGTTTTGGGCGAAAACACACTTCTCGGGTTGTAGCTTGAGATTAGCTTTCTCAATGCATTTAAAAACTTTCTCGAGTCTGTCTAAATGTTGTGGTATGTCTGTCGAATACACAATGATATCATCGAGGTATGCTACGCATATATTGTATTTGAGTCCAGCGAGAAGTTTGTCTATCATCCGTTGGTACGTTTCCGGAGCGGTGCACATTCCGAACGCTAGGACCTCCCATTCATAGAGTCCAAACGGTGTGATGAACGCACTCTTTTCGCGGTCCGCTGGATCTATCTCGATTTGCCAGAATCCAGAAGCCATGTCAAGCGTTGAGAAGTATTTCGATCCACAAAACGCATCCATTAGATCGTCAATTCGAGGTAACGGATAACGTGAAGGCTTAGTCTGTGAATTGAGCTTTCTGTAATCACAGCAAAAGCGATACGTGCCGTTAGGCTTCTTGACCATCACTACTGGTGAAGAATACGGGCTGTTTGATTCATGGATGAGGCCAGCGTCCAGAAGTTCTTTGACTTGTCTTTCCATGTCTTCACGTTCTTTAGGACCGGCACGATATGGTGCCGATTGGACTCGCAGATCGGGTTCTGTTTCTATCTTATGTGTTATAATGTCTGTTCGTGTTAACTCATTTGTGTTTAATGCAAATAAATTGTTATATTTGTCTAACAAGTTTTTGATTTGTGTTATTTGTTCTTGTCTTAGTGTCTCATTGATAATATAATTTATATGTCGGTGCGCGGACTGCGGTACGTTCTGCGGATCAACAGATAAATGTATTGGCCCAATATAAGTGCCAAGTTTAGTGTCTTTTCTCAAAGTAATTAAATAATTATTTGGGTTCAAAACAAATATTTCGGTTAAATTCTTTTCAGTCTTAACAATACAATTATTTATTATAAGTCCTGTCTTATTAATTAAATTAATATTGGTTTCAAATGATATTTCATTTGGCATATCTGTCGGTGCGTAGACCGCGATCCACGTACCGCTCTGTTTGTTAATTGTTATTGTTTTACAAACTCTTAATGTATTATTGTTTTTTGTGTCAAACAAGTGATTATAAAAAGGAAACTCAATATTATTGACCTCATTATTAACTGAATCATCAAAATTAATACTAATTTTAAAAAGAATACAGAAATCTAAACCAAGAAGTATAGTAAAAGGAAGCGATTCATAAATTAGAATATTAATGTCAAAAGTCTGCGAACCGTACGTTACGGGAGCGACGGATCGACCGATCGGTGCCATCGTTGCACCGTTCGCTAATTTTAATACTGGAGTTTGACATTCGTTTAACTGAATATTATTGAATTTATCAAGAAGTTTAGCATTCATTAAAGATAAAGAGGAACCTGTGTCCAAAAGCATACAAAAGTATTCACCATTGACTAAGCCATCAATGGTTAAAGAGTGAGAATTACAGTTTAGCTTAAATAGGTTATTGTCTGCGGTAGATTCTGTGTAATCTACCGCGACTGCGAGTTTCCCGAATTAGTATTAGTAGTGCCAGCAGAGGGCGCATCAGTAATTGCCTTTTGCTGTGGTTGCCGTTTAGGACATGAGCGTGCGATATGTCCAGGCGCACGGCATATGTGACAAATCGGTCTACCGTCTATGGTACGCGTATTATTGTTGCGATAGTTTTGTCTCTGATTGTAAAATCTCTTATTAGTATTGTTATTAGAATTATTGAGTGACAATTTTGAAAGCATTTTGGTTATGTTTTCAAGAGTTTTAGCAATGCCTTGCGTATCGGTTTGCGGTGCGTCGGACGGCGAGCGGTCCGCGCGTAGTGAAAGATCAGCGGCAGTTGGCTGAGCTTTACTTTCGTTCGCAATCAAATAATTGTGATTTGAACGCTGAGCTGTAATAATCTCTGCCTCTTCGAGATTTTTAAGCTTTCCGAGCAAATCGGTACAATCAACTGGTTCCATTACTAGAACTTCTTTGAGTTTGTCGGCACGTAAGCCTCGCATAACATGCGCGAGCTTATCTTGTTCATCCATATTAGGGTTATGCTTATTACAAAGTCTTAAAGAGTCATATAAGTACGATACCGCGGTCTCGTCGGGGCGTTGGAAACGGGAGATAAGAGCGCTTTGATTTATCGAGCGGTAGTTTCGTGGACGAAACGCTTTACGCAGTCCGTCGAACACGTCGGCGAGCGAAACGGTCTCCTCAAACGTGTTGTCGTCGTTCTGTCCTATCTTTGCAAAGTTTCTATACCACAATTCTGCGGTACTTTTCAGCGAAACAGGTAGTCTTCGCTTCTTCATCGGCTCATCCCAATTATTGCAACGAGAGATGTAGACAAAGTGGTCCAACCAATCATCAATGTCTTCCGTACCGTCGAACGGGCGCGGAGCGACTGATCCAACTGTTATCATTGATTTAAACTCTTTCCTCTTAACTACCTCTTTAATAACATGACAATCACTTGCGCTTTGTCCTTCCGATTCTATCTGAGTAATTACATTAATGTTATTATTGTTTAATTGAATACCATCTGTTGAGCTTAATGGCTCAGTTGTTTCCTCGACATTGGCATAGATGGGTTCATTGACATTGATCGATTGATTTGTCTCTTCATCGGTATGCGGTACGTCTACCGCTCCACCGGTCGCGCCTTGACTCCTAGTTCTAGGCATATTGGGCTTAAAATGTTATGTGATTTCTCACACAAATATCAATTAAATGTCAAATGTAATTATTTTAATTACTTTTAGCGCAATTATTTTAACAATTTGTCTATAATTAGTTGACAGTCAGTCCGCAGGCTTTCCACGTTAATAGGCTTATTGGTAATTATACGATCGTTAAAAAAGCAATTATTTTCACTTTCAGTGACATTTATTACCAAATTAATTGATTTTTACGTCAATTTTAAAACAAGTTTTATTGCGCGTTTCGCAAATATTTATAGCAATTGAGCGATAATCGGGATTTATTTTGACAGTTTGTACACATTTATTAGGGAATAAATAACTGTTCAATGATATAACTTTTAGCGGTGAATGTTTTAACGCTTTGCACAACAAGTTTCCCATAAATTGCTTTGCAAACGGGGTTACTTTTATTGCTCTGTAAAACAGATGGCCTTATTTTTATGGCTGTAACTAAGCATATCATTTATATACTGTCTATAATATAAGAAAATAGTCTATAAATAAGCAAATTATATAAACATTTTTTGCACAAAATACTACTATAACTCTCATTTCAATACATTCTTAACATTCCTTAACATTACAGTAATATTTTCAAACAAACATAATTATTGCTACTTTATCGGTGTGTATAACGCATACGAGAATAAAAGGATCGGAAAATCAGATTTTACGCATTTATATAGCATTAAGTTAACAAAATATAAGCACAAATTAGTCAAATAAAATCCAATTCTCTTACCACTGTACCTCCACCATATGCAACATGAATGCACCCGATGTGCAGTCGTCTGTGGCTGTCCGCGCGCGGCGTCAGTCGAGTGCTGTGGAGCGGGCGATACCTATGACTTACTTTAACCGTTGATCGGTACGCAAACCGACGTAACGTAACGTAACGTTAGACCGATCGCCCGTTCCGATGACCGCTGTGTCCGGTAGACGACCACAGGTTGCTTAACAATTAGTTATTACACTTTCGTTGGCATTAATACACACAAATATAATAATAAAAGTGTTTATTGAGTACTCAATGACAATAAGTTAATACATAATAGGGTTTCACAAGCTTTAGAGTATGTTTTGGGTACACTCTTACGTAGTGTAAGAGTGTTATGATCTAAAAAGCCCCGAGAGTTGGGAAACGTTGCCTTTTTATTACCTAATGAGCAGTGGGTGTAGTATAACATTCCTGAGGCTCTGGTCCACCGTTTGGCTGACCAACCACTGGAGAGTTATGCAAAGTTTACTAAAAGCCCCGAGAGTTGGGAAACGTTGCCTTTTTATTACCTAATGAGCAGTGGGTGTAGTATAACATTCCTGAGGCTCTGGTCCACCGTTTGGCTGACCAACCACTGGAGAGTTATGCAAAGTTTACTACAGTTAAGGCTATCTATAGTTACATATGCAGTTTTGCTGCAATATTTTGTTGACATAATTCTGGTATAATATGTGGTGTATTGACAGCCCTATTGTGTCCCAAACCAAGTGATCCGTAATAATTAGATCCCATGCCGTAAACCATATCATCGTTTGTCACAAACAATACATTATAGCCATTGATGTCATTGAAAACATGAAATAACTGAATAGCATTGATATCAATATTATTATCAGTTGTGTTATTATAATTCAATTTACAAACGAGATATTTATAGTAAAAATTATTATTTTTAAATTTAAGTAAATTCCATATTTCACTGAATTCTTTAGAATATTCCGTAATATTATTTCTATCGATTGCCCACTCGTTGTAGTCATTGAGTACTTCAGCACTTGTCGACCGTTTATCAGCCGAATAATCAGTCATTGATCCAATAATATCCTCCAATCGATTGAATTGAGCCGAAAATGTGGTCGAAATGTATTTATGTTTATCACTTAAAAAATTACAAACAATAATATATTTATTCCTGACTATAAATTCTTGTAGATATTTAAAATACTTACAATTCCTCGATTTCAAACATGTCGTGTACAAGACCGCCCACACTATAAATGTCTGTTTTTATGTCATATCTAGTATTGAGATGATCTACAGGTGCCATATATTGTGAAGTTCCCGCCCCTCGAGTGTGACTCTGAGACTGTCTCTCGTGTTCAACAGCTAAACCAAAGTCACCTAATTTTAGGAATGTATTCGTCGTCTCGTTATATGAAACTAATATATTCTCNAGACAGTATATAAATGATATGCTTAGTTACAGCCATAAAAATAAGGCCATCTGTTTTACAGAGCAATAAAAGTAACCCCGTTTGCAAAGCAATTTATGGGAAACTTGTTGTGCAAAGCGTTAAAACATTCACCGCTAAAAGTTATATCATTGAACAGTTATTTATTCCCTAATAAATGTGTACAAACTGTCAAAATAAATCCCGATTATCGCTCAATTGCTATAAATATTTGCGAAACGCGCAATAAAACTTGTTTTAAAATTGACGTAAAAATCAATTAATTTGGTAATAAATGTCACTGAAAGTGAAAATAATTGCTTTTTTAACGATCGTATAATTACCAATAAGCCTATTAACGTGGAAAGCCTGCGGACTGACTGTCAACTAATTATAGACAAATTGTTAAAATAATTGCGCTAAAAGTAATTAAAATAATTACATTTGACATTTAATTGATATTTGTGTGAGAAATCACATAACATTTTAAGCCCAATATGCCTAGAACTAGGAGTCAAGGCGTGACCGGTGGAGCGGTAGACGTACCGCATACCGATGAAGAGACAAATCAATCGATCAATGTCAATGAACCCATCTATGCCAATGTCGAGGAGGCAACTGAGCCATTAAGCTCAACAGATGGTATTCAATTAAATAATAATAACATTAATGTAATTACTCAGGTAGAATCGGAAGGACAAAGCGCAAGTGATTGTCATGTTATTAAAGAGGTAGTTAAGCGGAAAGAGTTTAAATCAATGATAACAGTTGGATCAGTCGCTCCGCGCCCGTACGACGGTACGGAAGACATTGATGATTGGTTGGATCACTTTGTTTACATCTCTCGTTGCAATAATTGGGATGAGCCGATGAAAAAGCGGAGACTACCTGTTTCGCTGAAAAGTACTGCAGAATTGTGGTACAGAAACTTTGCAAAGATAGGACAGAACGACGACAACACGTTTGAAGAAACCGTTTCGCTCGCCGACGTGTTCGACGGACTGCGTAAAGCGTTCCGCCCACGGAACTACCGGTCGATAAATCAAAGCGCTCTTATCTCCCGTTTCCAACGCCCCGACGAGACCGCGGTATCGTATTTATATGATTCTTTAAGACTTTGTAATAAACATAACCCTAATATGGAAGAACAAGATAAACTCGCGCATGTTATGCGAGGTTTGCGTGCGGACAAACTCAAAGAGGTTCTAGTAATGGAACCAGTCGATTGTACTGATTTGCTCGGAAAGCTTAAAAATCTTGAAGAAGCAGAGATTATTACAGCACAGCGTTCGAATCACAATTATTTAATTGCGAATGAAAATAAAGTTCAGCCAACAACCGCTGATTTGTCTCTACGCGCGGACCGCGCTACGTCCGACGCACCGCATACCGATATGCAAAACATTGCAAAAACTCTTGAAAATATGACAAAAATGCTTACTAAATTGTCTTTCAATAATTCTAATAACAATAATAACAAAAGATTTTACAATCAGAGACAAAACTTTCGCAGCAATAATACGCGCACCATAGATGGTAGACCGATTTGTAACATATGCCGCGCGCCTGGACATATCGCACGTTCATGTCCTAAACGACAAACACAGCAAAAGGCAATTACTGATACGCCCTCTGCTGGCACAACTAATACCAATTCGGGAAACTCGCAGTCGCGGTAGATTACACAGAATCTGCCGCAGACAATAATCTATTTAAGCTAAACTGTAATTCTCACTCTTTAACCATTGATGGTTTAGTCAATGGTGAAAACTTTTGTATGCTTTTGGACACAGGTTCCTCTTTATCTTTAATGAATGCTAAACTTCTTGACAAATTCAATAATATTCAATTAAATGAATGTCAAACTCCAGTGTTAAAATTAGCCAACGGTGCAACAATGGCACCGATCGGTCGATCCGTCGCTCCCGTAACGTACGGTTCGCAGACTTTTGACATTAATTTTCTAATTTATGAATCGCTTCCTTTTACTATACTTCTTGGATTAGATTTCTGTATTCTTTTTAAAATTAGTATTAATTTTGATGATTCAATTAATAATGAGATCAATAATGTTGAGTTTCCTTTTTATAATCACTTGTTCGACACGAAAAACAATAATACATTAAGACTTTGTAAAACAATAACAATTGACAAACAGAGCGGTACGTGGATTGCGGTCTACGGACCGACAAATATGCCAAATGAAATATCATTTGAAAATAATATTACATTAATTAATAAGACAGGACTTATAATTAATAATTGTATTGTTAAAACTGAAAAGAATTTAACCGAAATATTTGTGTTAAACCCAAATAATTACTTAATTACTTTGAGGAAAGATACTAAACTTGGCACTTATATTGGGCCAATACATTTATCTGTCGCTCCGCAGAACGTACCGCAGTCCGCGCACCGACATATAAATTATATTATTAATGAGACACTAAAACCAGAACAAATAACACAAATCAAAGACTTGTTAAACAAATATAACAATTTATTTGCTTTAAACACAAATGAGTTAACACGAACAGACATTATAACACATAAGATAGAAACAGAACCCGATCTGCGAGTCCAATCGGCACCATATCGTGCCGGTCCTAAAGAACGTGAAGATATGGAGAGGCAAGTCAAAGTACTTCTCGACGCTGGCCTCATCCATGAATCAAACAGCCCGTATTCTTCACCAGTAGTGATGGTCAAGAAGCCCAACGGATCGTATCGCTTTTGCTGTGATTACAGAAAGTTAAATTCACAGACCAAACCTTCACGATATCCGTTGCCTCGAATTGACGACCTTATGGATGCGTTTTGTGGATCGAAGTACTTCTCAACACTTGACATGGCTTCTGGATTCTGGCAAATCGAGATTGATCCAGCGGACCGCGAAAAGAGTGCGTTCATCACACCGTTCGGATTGTATGAATGGGAAGTCCTAGCGTTCGGTATGTGCACCGCTCCAGAAACGTACCAACGAATGATAGACAAACTTCTCGCTGGACTCAAATACAATATATGCGTCGCGTACCTTGATGATATCATAGTGTATTCGACAGACATACCACAACATTTAGTCAGACTCGAGAAAGTTTTCAAATGCATTGAGAAAGCTAACCTCAAACTACAACCCGCGAAATGTGTTTTCGCCCAAAATCAAATCAAATACTTGGGTTGGATCGTATCGGCAGACGGAACGACACCTGATCCACAGAAAGTCCACGCAATACAAGCGTTTCCTCGACCGACGAACCGCAAAGAGATTAAGAGATTTTTGGGAATGGCTGGTTATTACCGTGACTCAATCAGTAACTTCAGTATAACCGCTGAGCCATTAACACACCTACTTCGTAAGGACATCGCGTATGTTTGGACAGAAGTACAAGAGGCCTCACTAATTCAACTAAAAGACTCACTGATGACAGCGCCAGTCCTAGTCCACTACGATGTAGACCGACAAATCCGCATACATACTGACGCCTGCTATGAAGGGCTCGGCTATGTATTATGTCATGTAATTGATGGCCGAGAACACCCGATTCGATACGGCAGCCGTACGCTGTTAGCAAGTGAAATCAATTATGGCGTAACGGAACTCGAGTGCCTTAGCGTTGTATGGAGTGTTACCCGAAACCGACACTATCTCATAGGCAAGGAGTTCGAAGTCGTTTCCGACCACCACTCGCTTTGTTGGCTCATGCGCGCGAAGAATCCAAACAGCCGGTTGTGCCGATGGGTGTTGCGGCTACAAGAATACAAATTTAAAGTAATTTACAAGAGTGGTGCTGCACATC
>CAJPIZ010000321.1:0-27123 GCA_905368565.1 Medioppia subpectinata
TTTGGCACAAAATTCTTGGCCAACAGTACGTTATCGGTTTTGATATCCCTGTGCGCGAAGTTTACTGAATGCATATACCGGAGACCCTCGACGATAGACTTGAACACACGCTTACAGTCGGGCTCCGGGAACGGACCGTTGGCTTTGAGCCAATCGCCGAGAGAGCCCCACACGGCGTACTCCATGACAATCAGTATTTTCATATCCGTTTGCGTCAAATCGTAAATCTTAACGATGTTTTCGTGTTTCACTTTTTGCATTACTGTAATCTCTTTCCTCAAGAACTTGAGCCGATAGTTGTCGGACGCCTTCTTCAGATCAATCACTTTAATGGCGTTTTGTTTGAATTGATCGAGATTTAGGCCGAAGTACACCGAAGAGTAGGCGCCCGAACCGATCTCATCGATCACTTCGATCTGCTTTTTGATCAATATTTCCGACACTTCTTTGAACAGTTTAGTCTGTTCTGCGACCGGTTTTCTTGTGATGCCTGGCGGTAGTGGTCGGGACCTAAACTCCATCACTCGCTTACGCTTCTCTTCATTGTTCTTCTTAATGGGAATCAATCTATTAATAAAACTCATTTCACTTCTTTGTGTTTAACAGATCATAAACTATAACATAACCACTATTTCAATGATAACGGATTATAACAATCAGATTATAGATTTTAAAAATCAGCATTAATTTCTATACTACAGAACGAGATATAATTAAATTAATGCTTGTCTTAATTGTTGTTAAATGTACTCAATATTGAATGAATTAATCGTTTGCTATATTGTTGTCGAGTGAGTGATATTTAAATTGCATTCATCATTATATGTGACGCCAATTGCAAAACAGGCGAACCGTTTGCAAAGGCCGCGAATCCGAAGACATATCATCACCAGAAAGAAGAGGTGATAAAATTGTTATTCAATTCACAATTGACAATAGGAGTGAGTGAATCCAATGGCCGGCTATGACTCCGACCGGTTTGTCGGTCTAACCCAAGAAGATGAGCACGAGTTGTCGTGTGCTATCTGTAAGAATATTCTCCTGGAGCCGAGAGTTATCCAGTGTTGTCAACAGACTTTTTGCAAGCACTGCATCACTGAGTGGTTTAAACGAAGTCCATTATGTCCGGTCTGTCGACACCAAATGAGGGGCAATGCGTCCGCACGCCTGTCACTCCCGTCTCGGTTAGTAAACACTTTATACTCCTATTTAATGGTATCAAATGCTTTAGTTGATAGCCTTTTGCTTCTATTTTTATGGCACAGAATATTGAATAATCGGTTAAAAAAGTTACGAATCGTGTGTAATCACAAGGAGAGGGGCTGTCAGGAAGTGCTGACATTGGATCGGTTGGGATCCCACTCGCGCTCGTGTCCGCATAGAGACGGTGTTTGTCAGGAGTGTTGGAAAAGCAAATGCGTCCGAAAGTCCGCTCGCAGTTGTGTTACAGCACTGATCGATGAGAACCGGACACTCTCTGCACAGGCAAGTGATTTAGTAAACACCAGTGCCTTCGCCAGCGCTCAACACTATTTATTTTCCGCCTATAAATCAGAAATTTTCTGACGATATAATTGTAATTTTAAACATTACAGAGAAATGACGCCCAGAGAGGACAAAACCAAAGGCAGGGTGCGGGCAATGATGCGGGCAATCCGGAGATCATCGCTTCCAATATGACTCAAGAACAGCGACAACAAGTGGTAGCAATTGTGGCGCGAGTTCGCGGCGGTTATTCTGTGGCCACAATGAGTCGGGATGTGATCAAAGAGTTGAACCGAGTGTTGGGTCAGTGGCCTCACCCGGGATGGAAGTGTTCTATATATTTCAAGAGGACTAACGTTTCCCGACGCAACACTTCGTGGATTAAGTTAAAGTACGGCCACTTAGTCTACTTCATCTACCGTCCCATTCAATTGCAACAACACTTATAATGAATGCATTGTTTGAATTAAAATTTATTGATAATAAATACAAGTAAAATATATTGAATAACATTCTCAGTCTCTTTCTCCTCACTCTCTCAGACACAGCCATTAGTTAGTAATTATTAATTATTATCTTCTGAAGAGATTATCATTTTTTGTCGACTTATTAACAAAGACAGCATTTCTTTGAGCGATAACTTTGGGATGCGTTGACTTGTGTGATGATTGAGTGGCTATTTTTGACACATCTATTGATTTGATTCCGTGTTTTGCCTGCAATTCACTCAATTGTTGATTTAAATACGATATGATATTCTGATTGGCCGTCAATTGGGCCTCGGTTTCACTACATTTGCCTTTCAGCGCATCGAAGTCTTTGCGTAACGTTTGGTACTCTTTATCTCTGGCCTTCAACTGTTGGGAACAGTGCCGCAAATCCGAGTCCAACTTCTGTACGGCGTTGTGGTGCAGGTCTACCGTCTCCTCTTGTTTTGACGTCACCTTAAAATACATACAAATATTTAATTATTAATTGAAAACCAAATAACTATTTCAAGACTCACTTTATTTAAAAGCAGTAGCTTTTGATGTGTTGACTGCATCTCTGTCTGCAATTTCCTAATAATTTCGTTAGCTTTCGACAGGTCTTGTGTTAAGCCATTGTTGGTTACATTCAATTCGTCCAACAGTTCCTGCCTTTCATCAGCCAATTGTCGATATTTTTCTGTATCACTCCTATCGCTGTCTATCATGTCTTTGGTGTCCGACAACTCTTCCTCGAGTGACGATATCTTGCGATTCTGGGCCTCCAATAGGTCTTCGGTTTTAGATAATTGATTCTCAAGTGACAACACCTTACGATTCTGGACCTCCAGAAGGTCTCGATTATCTGATAGTTGCTGTTCGAGTGGCGATACTTTACGGCTCTTGGCTTCTAATAGTTCACGGGTTTCGGACAATTGTTGCTCAAGTGATGTAACTTTTTGACTCCTGGCCTCCAATAGCTCTTTGGTGTCCAACACTTGTTGTTCGAGTGGCGCAACCATACGGTTGTGTGCGTCCAACTGGTCCTTACTATCGGCCAATTGGTGTTCGAGTGCCGATGCTTTGCGGTTCAGAGACATTATCTCCAAATCCTTGTCGTATTCGCGCCTCTGTTCCCGACGAAGAGACTCCGAATTGAAGGCCAACTCTTTGCGCATCTCATCCAACATTTCCTTGTTTTCGATGTCTTTGGCGTTCAATTCGTTGATCAAATGCTTGTGGATCTCAAATATCTCGGGAATGCTGTCATCACAACCGACCAAAACATATACACAATTAAACAATAGTTTTAAAAACATTACTTTTGACAATACAATCGTCTCATTCAGAGGGGGTTTAGGGGTCTGTAAGCCGTTATACATCGGGTGAAGACATTACAGGGGGTGTCAAAGGGGGAGACCCAGGGGTAAGAGGTGTCACGTGTTTTCACATAGCATTCCCGGGCCGGGAATCCCGGCATAACATTTGATTACATTAATTGTCAAATCGTGGGGTCGTATGCCTTCCCCTCCCGGCCATCGCCGACGGGACATACCTTTTGATAATATGTTGCGATTCCTTCATATATGTGTCCATTAGTCGCGATATCATAGTGTGGTTCCCGTCGGGCGACTCATGAGTGGTCACAACATTGTGACCGCTATTACCGGTGCGTTGATATGCGGTCATGGCTTCAGCTCTTGCAGGACATCAAAAGCAAACACATGTATAACTCGTATAACACTCTATAGTAATGGCAAATGAAATGCAATTAAAGGCGAAACAAAACATTCAATCAATCGATACATTCATTCAACACAACAAACAATACAAAAAATGAGCGCAAAATACAGTTGTCATACAAACAGCCAATCGTCGACCCAATACAGCCCTATAGAGTCTATACTCGATATTACCAGTGAATGTAGTTTTGGAATAAACACCACATCTGTTGGCATTTGTTTGCACTGCAAATGCATTGCAAATAATTGAGTCCTGTTTTCCACTTTTGCATTACATTTATATTGCAATACATTTGAGTATACATTGAATCGGAAACAAATGTATCGACAGATGGAGACATTTGTTGATCAATGCATTGCATTAGTAATAGTGGGCGGAGTTGTGGGACATATATAGCGAGCAAATAGTGTATGAATAGTGTAGATGTTGTGTACATATAGTGTGTGTTTCAGTGTTTGATTGTGTGTTGAAGTGCTATACAGTCTGTTAGAGTGCTATACAGTTGTATTGAATACACCAAATCATATGGACATCACATTCGCATCGCTTTCCAAAAGATTCATAAGATTTGTTGCTTTTCTGGTTTACTCTTAACAGTAATTGCAATCATAATAATAATATACGAGATATAAGACACTAATAATGATAATAAGTGGTAAGAAGAGTGAAGTGTTGAGTGGTGTGAGTAGTGATGGACTATACGTGAGAAGTGATGGCCAGTGGTCTATAAGTCGCTACACAACCGGACTGTGCTCTCAGTTAACGACTGGTCTGTTGTGTTGTTTAGCAGTTGTTGTGTCGATAGTATGTCTGATAAGGACTATAAGTTTAGAGTACAAAATAGTAACACTTGAGACCAATTGTGACAAATACGAGACTTTGATACATAAACTCATCGCTAACTATGATTTACTGGCCATTAATGCCATTCAAGACAATTATGACAACTCTCGCAGTGAAGGCACTGTCGGCGCCGATACTGTTCCCCATCTCGTTATGAATGCCATCATTGAGGAGGTATTCAATTACCACACAATACAAGACATATTTGCCATTATATCGTATCATATATTATATATTTCTCTCCTCTTCTGCCCTATTATAGAGAGTAAACAAATATATGACAAGTATTTTGCAAAACAGGACCAAACGAGAGGCGGGACAGGAATGCGGTTGTCCTCCCGGTAAGTGTCCTATCATTCACTCAATTGGTTTCAATTCAAATCAATTTATACATTAAGGGCTTTAGGCATAACTAGATATATATATAATTAGATTAATTTATCTTTCATTTTATATTAACGTTGGTTTACGAGTTATAATGTCGTCAATGTATTGCACAGATTTAGTACACAATTTATGCTACATTTTCATAATGGTCTCAAATTAAAGCATATTTTTCCAATCAATCATTTGTTATTCAAGTCAATGATATATTATTTAAATTGCATTAACAAATATTTATATCATGTATTTTTATTACAATTTATACATAAAATTTATTCTTAAAGTTAAATGTATTTTTCAATTATCAAAATTATATGCTTTTATTAAAGTTTGCTATTTTTAATCAATAAAATAAATTTATTACGAAAGCAATGCTTAGAAAATTTAATTGTCATGTTTTTCTGTTTAATTCACGTCTACTAATAAGTTATGTAATGTGTAATTAAGTTAAATGTATATTAACTAAAACTTACATTAATTTAATTCACAATTTTATTATTTTATGTGTACTTCTCTTATGTCCAACAATTTGTATTCACTATATATATTTTTGTAAAGCATATATTGCTTTATTGCCTCTCTCTCTCTCTCTCTCTCTCTCTCTCATCTCAAATATTAACTTTATAGTTACAAAACGATTTTACTGTACATTATTACATTCATCGAGATTTCACTAAAAATGAATTGAATCTCGGATTTGATTGAATTTTCGTTGACTTTCTCTTTCTATATATGTTTTCACTGACGACTCTCTCTCTCTCTCTCTCTCTCTCTCTCCTATTCTTTGGTGCGAACCGTAAGAATACTTTGTATTATAAGCGAAACAATATTTGTTTTGTTAACTAAAAGTACTGTTAAATCCAGTCTAGAGTTTTGATTTGTGGTTTAGTCCGTACTTATGGACACAAAAGCGTTTACATCAGATATTATTGCAGCGACTGTGAAGTGTATGTACTTCGCATATACTGTATGTGTGCCTAAATCAGTGCTCAAACCAATTATATTTCACTTTTTATTGCAATATTTTGAGATTCAATGGGAAATATTTGGCATTTTATTTATTGATTTTAGGCATTTTCGGTCCAAATTCTAAACACATAACAAAAAAGTTTATTTCTTTTTTATGTTATTTGTGAAAAATATTATATACAGTACTTTATTATTCTGACTCCTCTTCGGCTGATTTATATACAAATAAGATATGAGTTGTTAGTCATTGGGATTGCAAAATATGAG
The DNA here is from genome assembly GCA_905368565.1 of Medioppia subpectinata. Lineage (NCBI taxonomy): Eukaryota > Metazoa > Arthropoda > Arachnida > Sarcoptiformes > Oppiidae > Medioppia > Medioppia subpectinata. Next base: position 6,159 of record CAJPIZ010000321.1, read on the forward strand.
AAGGAAAAAGAGGCACACCTTTCGTGAATTGATGTCTTTTTTGCCTCAACTGTGCTTAACATCATAACTATCTCTCTGTCTTTGAATATACATAAAATTTGGTAGTCTTTGAAGAGAGAGAGAGAGAGAGAGAGAGAGAGAGAGTAAAATAGAGAATATGATTGCATAGCAAATTGGCTTTGATTGACAAACACTAACATTTAGTTTTTTATATATTTTGATTGATATACTGAATAGAGAATAGGAAAGCGTATAAAAGCTTAAAATCATTTTTGTATTCACTCAACCATATTATTAGTCATAAATTTTATGACAAATTTTCAATCAGTACTCAAGAATTATAAAAGAAAAGAGCGCTCTTTAAATCATTTGGTTCTCATGGAGTGTATGTGTGGTATATATGGGCTGTAAGTGAGGTATTGTGTGGTATAGTGTGGTATGGGCTGAGAGACAGATATAGTAGAGATGGTTTGATGTCTGGAGATTTATGGGAACAACAAAACGAATTATAATGGGAGGTATCCCGAGCTCAGAGGCACAGAAAGAGAGAATAAAATTTTAATTTGTTTCCAATACAAGTGGTTTGTGTTGTGTGTATATAATAAAATTTGCAATTTTCCCAAACCTTTTTTATTGCCATCAATTACCCAAATTTCTATATATATTTCTTCTTCGCTGAAGTAGTGAAAGGCATCGGAAGAAATTCATTCAGTGGGCAATAGTGGGAGAGATATAGATATGGTATGTAAACCAGTATTTTATGTTTGAATACAATAACCAGTAAAAAGTGAAATGACAGGCAATAAAAAGTAATTTGAGTATAAGAATAGTCACACCCATTAAGACACCGAACAACAGATAAAACTAAGAAAAAACAAATTTTCTTTTCTCAAAAAACACACACAGATATACAGTATATGTATATATTGTACACACATTTGGGCTTTTGTCTCGAATTATCTAATTTTATTGCTTTATTGAGGCCATCGAGACGTGTAGTCGAGACCATTGATCACTGGAGACCACCATTTGGTTTGCTTTTATCATTGCATTGCAATGTATGGGAACTTTTCACTGGAATAGCTCTCCGCCAGAAATGTTTGGTCGACACTCGCCTTTCACTCCTCCAAAGTGTACAATCGATCAGTCAATCAGTGTTTTTAAGTTCGCTTTAATTTATTTTTATATGTGTTTTTTGGATGAAAAATACTGTTTTCGAGTCAAACATTCAAACATTTTTTTCCCAAAATAAAAATTAATGTGAAGCAAAAGAGCGTTGAAAGTCTTTAAAACGAATGCAGATTTTCTAAACGGATAACACATTTAAAAAGTGATAGAAATATGTGAACCAAGAGATTAAAAGAATAGATTATATTTGTATTCGAGAGAGAGAGAGAGAGAGAGAGAGAGAGAGAGAGAGAGAGAGGAGACGAGGGCAGAGAGATATCTCAAGAAGTGTTGGCTCACACAGGCATCGGACAAATGGGAGATGCATTGAATGGCAAATTGCAAATGCATTTCATTGAACTTTTGTCTCCATTAAAAGCAATACTTATATGCATTTGAAAAAATACAGAGAACTCTCTTATACTCGTATTTCATAAGAATATCCATTGTATTGATTGACTCATCAAAAGGCATGTAATTTTCTTTAATGCCTCTCTCTCTCTCTCTCTCTCTCTCTCTCTTTCTTTCTTTCTCTCCCAATAGTCCGATGCCTCCAATGCCCTCTCCATTGCATACCTGTATAGCTGTGCAAAACGTTTTTATAGTTTAATAACTGTATTTATACCACTTTATTATTATTAAGAGTCTCTTCCCTCTCCTTTCCATTCAAATCACTGTTTGAATGACTGCTTAAATAATTGCTTATCTCTAATCTCACGACACAACACAAAATACAATTTTTACAAATTTGTTTAATAGCCTTACGATTCAATATTAATAGATTGTGTTGAGTATAACATGTATGCAAAGGAGATGTGCCGAAAATAATTGAAAATTAAATTTTCTTTATGCGAATAGAAAAATCACTTCTCATTTGTTTGGCTGCGGTTTCACTAATAGTATGGATATTAAAGGAGAAGAAGAAAAAGAGATAAAATTGTTTCATTACATCGTCTGTAAAGTCAGCGAAAAAAGAGTCTTTAATAAAGGAATTCTTCTTTTTAGAAAAAATTAAATTTTTCTTAAATTAAAATAAAGTTTTCTTTTTATATACACTTTTTTCTGTCTCTTAATTGAATGATAAGATGAAGTGAAGAAGCAATCAATGAAATTAATTTAATACTGAAAACACATCTTTCCTTTTGATGTATCTTTACGTACGATAAGAGTTAAGACCAGAAGAGAAAGAAATATAAATAGTTTTTGCCTCCGAAATGATTGAAATATTTGTGGTCTTCTTCTATAGACCATTAAAAACACTTTTTTCTCTCATAAAGTGATTGATATAATCGAGTATTTGATTGAAAACTATTTTGAAAACTAATTAAAAAATGCCATTTCTTTTCTCGTAATTATTTTTAATGGAATAAAAGTTTAATTAATTAAAATAATACCCATAATCGGGAAGGGGGTGGAGGGGTATACGGGTGTAGTGTAAACTCCGGGATTATTTTAAAATAGTTATCTGTTTAATACCGGCGCCCATGAATGCCAGGACTAGACTCGAGAGAGAGAGAGAGAGAGAGAGAGAGAGAGAGAGAGAGAGAGAGATCCAGTCCTTGAGATAGACAAATCTAAGATCAGAATTTTTCTTCATTTCTATGTATATCTCCGTAATATTTAAACATTTTTGTATAAAAAATACCCAAATATCCCATTAAATAATAAATTACTTTGAGGTTTGTTTGTGTAATTCATTTTAGTAATACAAATGTTCATGGTATATTGTCTACAGAATATATATAATGTAGCAAAACCTATCTAGATTATAAAATGTATAATATTATCATGTTTTCAAATATACAATTTTCCAATAAATCTTGTGAAAAGTTTACTAATAATAAAGAGGTGGCAGTAATTAAATGCAATCAATAATAATAATGAGACATCAATATTGAGAAATACCTCACGTATTCATTGCATTCATGTAATAATTAAATCATAAAATTGTATTTTTATAATAAAAATAATCGCAATTCGTTACACGAAACTTGATTTTTGTAAAAACTAAAAAAAATATTTACTTAATTTTTATTTTGCTTTTAAAAACGTTTTCTCGTTTAATATAAAGTTATGTTTTGATAAAACAGTTTGATTTGTGTCCATAAGTCAGAACAGCTTTACTATAAGTGGAAATGTTGAACGAATTGACACCATTTGCAGCACTAGAGAAAAATTGATATTAAATTTGAGACTTAAATCAACTCAAAACTCGGAAATCTTGAAGAAGTTTTAAGGAGTCAATCAAACCATTTCACTATCGATCACATCGAGAATGAAAGCAATAAATAAATAAATACCACAAAAATAACTAAATATTAAACAAGTTTTTCCAAAAAAATTATCTCAATTTTGGTTAGTTTTTTGAGGAAATATTTTTACCAAAAAATTGTCAAAACTATTAAGTAATTGCTTAATGAAGAAGAAAAGAAAAACTTTGATTTCTTTTCCCATAATTTGTTATTCAGTCCCAATTTGTCTGCAAATAAATCGATTTAAATATTTTTAATTTAGAAAATTTTCAAAATATATAATTAAATAAAAATATTAAGAAATAAAACGATTTTCCATTTCATTAACTTGTAAGTGATTGCAACCGAAAAAAAGTTGTCATTAAATAAAATTTTATTTATCTAACGAGAGAGAGAGAGAGAGAGAGAGAGGCATTAAAGAAAATTACATGCCTTTTGATGAGTCAATCAATACATTGGATATTCTTATGAAATATCATAAGTCGAGTGGAGATGAAGATGTCTTTCCACTTATGAGGCCTTTATTCTAGTGAAGGGTTCGCTCATAACCAGAGAGAGAGAGAGAGAGAGAACGCGTCAACTTTTTTTAAATTGAAAGATAAGACAAAAATCAAAATTTAATTTTGTTTCAAACACTTATATCAAGAATTACTGATGGGTTAAGAGTTCGGAGTTTTTGCAGAAATAGTTTGTAAACCGAGAGATAGAGAGAAAAGTCCGCTTTTTATGAGCGATAAAGTATTATGTCTTTAAATATGAGATGTGTTTCCATTTAATGGCAACACAACCGAAAAAAGTTAACATTTCAAACATATTTGCCTTTTTATATAATTGTGTACACAATATATTTCCTAAGAAAATATTACTCAAAGAATTTAATTATAAAACAAATATTAAAAAAGGCATTCAATTTAATGGATGAGCGAACAGTTGGGTATGAAATGGGCAAACATTGGTGGGGTTTCGGTGGGGGCGGGGGTGCCATCCGTTTGGGAGAGACAATTGCTGGACAACATTACTATGAGAGGGAGAGGGAGAGAGAGAGAGAGAGAGAGAGAGAGAGCGAACTCGATGTTAGCAAACAGTTGTTGTTTCTCTTGAAGAAGTGAACAGAAGAGTTTGCATTTGACTAATAAATAGTGTATTTGTGGGAACTTTTTGCTCACTTAAGGAGTGGAAGTGATTACAAGAATGTGAAACACGAGAAGATAGAGTGATTTCACTCGTAGTTAAAGCCATACCAAAACGCTATCCATCTATGAAATAGCCCTGAAAAATGATTGCACTTATAGTCAAACACACGCTATGGTTCTCTCTCTCTCTCTCTCCACTCAGTCTCTCTATCACTCACTGGTAATCAATCATTTCATTATTATTATAAATCTTAATACAAACAATGCATTTNATAAACGCCTAATTAAATGCAAACACAATACGAAACGCAAAACATTTACAACACAATCGGTTCCTCCCTCTCTGGTTATGAGCGAACCCTTCACTGGAATAAAGGCCTCATAAGTGGAAAGACATCTTCATCTCCACTCGACTTATGATATAATAAGAAGTTTTACAATAAATTATCCAAATGTGAGAAAAGACTGCAAAAATAAGAAATATATAATTTAATTATTAGATTTTGAAAGATATGATGTAACACTTCATTCACACAAATCATACGCTTATTAAACAAAAGTTTTATTTTTTAGTTTTTCGTTGTTTATCTGTTTGTCATATAAATAAGTTTTTAATTATTTTAATCACTTTTTTGAGATTCATTTAAATTGTAAATAAGGGAAGAAACCGATTGTGTTGTAAATGTTTTGCGTTTCGTATTGTGTTTGCATTTAATTAGGCGTTTATTAACTCATAAATAAAATATGTGTTTATAATATACTGATTACATATTGAGAGAGCGATTCATTAAATTTTAAAATTCATTTCTAATTCATTAGTCTTTGACTGCAATATAATTATAGTTTAGATTTCAAGAGTAATTCAATTGAAATACGAGTTTAGGGTTAAGACTGAACTTAAGGCTGAAAATGAATGAATGAATTCATGCATTCATTGGGTTTTTGCAATTCATATGATACTTAAATTAACTGCAATTAAAATTTCGATATTTATTTTTAATGTAAATTCTTGTCCACAGATTTAATGAGAGACTCATTGATAATGACTTATCAAATGGTTTTCTCATCAAATCATATCAATTAACAGTTAATTGAAGCCAATTATTGAGACAACTATTTCTTTCTGCGAGGAAATAACTTTTGGGCCAAAGTTTAAATTAAATTAGAAATTACTACAAATTCAATACATTTCTAACGACATCTGTATTCACGCTATAAATCATTGAAACCTTATGAAAAAATAATGCATTTTTATAATTAACTAAATTAATGTGTATTTTATAATTAAAATTTATTTAATACTAATTTAACTAAATATTAGATGAAATATTAATAAAATTTACTAAATTATACTAATTATTAACAGTAATACACAAACAACGTGCCATTAAATTTAATTTAAACGCCGACACAGTGTTTGTGAATTGCCTTCAATTAAAAGGCAGAAAAAATGAGACAATTTTTGAAAACATATTTTGTTTTGATTTTTTGAAAAAACAATTTATGGCTTAAAAAGTGAATGAATTGAATGAATGAATGGTTTAATGATTTAATGGTTTAAATAACTAATTGTTTCGCCTATTAATGGATCCCAAAGACAACAAGAAATTACTGATTGTGTCCTCAAATGACTCGACGACTGGTCAAAGAGTTGTCGATGAAATTGATAACCATTTAAAAGACATCAAATTTAACGCAAGTCTTGTATTGGTTTTGTTAATTGTTTTGATGATTAAAACGTCTCATTTGATCCACAGGTCACTGAAGACTTGGTCTATAAAACGTGTCACAAAATCACTTTGGAGTCGCTTCCAGAGGACGAACAGCTGATCCAATTCAATACAGTTGTCATTATCGGCGCCGATCTCTATCTCTACCAAAAGTTTAACACAAGAGTCCGAAACAATGGATCCAATGATAACATAAAAGTATATGTTTTGTTTGGAAATATAGACACAATTCAATTCAAACCATACATTGCTTTGTTTTTTGTAAATATAGTTAATCTTTGCGGACGTGAATCCAATGTTTGGCTATTTGTTTACCGATTTTGGACCAAATTATAGACATTTAACACTCGATGAGTACTATAAGACATCGTATGATAATAATCACGTATTGGATAAAGTGAAACAATGCACATATCAGTCCAGTTTTGAGCCCTTCAAGCTCTGGAGAGACAAATCACTCGAGAGGTGTTGTCTCATGACATCCATTATCTCTGGTTTTATTTGCGGACAACTCATTGATAATTGTTGTCAACAATTGCTTACATATGAAATAGATCCGAGACTTCTTGAGCATCGGTTCGGAACCACTGAACCAATAGTTATCATAGGATTGGGTTCTTTGGGGTTTTGTATTGTAAAACATTTGGTCAAAAGTGGTGCCAAAAATTTAGTTCTTATTGATTCCGATTTCGTTCATAAATACAATATAAGAGTTAATCTGTTCCGCGAATGCGATATTGGACTCAAGAAGTGTGATGTCGTCAAAGACTTTGTGCTTCGAGATAATAAAGACATTACTGTTGAGATTCAGTGTCGAAGAATACAAGAGATAAGCCATCAGTTGTTTGATGACTTGCGTCTGAAGAAAGGTCTCATAATTAGTTGTGTCGACTCCACAGAAACCAAACGCTTTATAAACAAAGTCTGTGTTAATCATTGTCTGCCATTCATTGATGTCGGAATCGATGGTCACATGTTTCANACAAAGTCTGTGTTAATCATTGTCTGCCATTCATTGATGTCGGAATCGATGGTCACATGTTTCACATTCAGCCAATTGTTCCGCATTTAACTGAATCTTATACCAAATATTCTGATTCTTCAGACCCGGAGTACCCGCTCTGTGTCCTCAAGTCATTCCCGCAAACCATTGAACACTGTGTCGAATGGTCTAAGACTAAGGTTTGGATCAGATTTATATTATTTCATATTTATATAAACTTTGTTTGATTTGTTCTTCAGTTTAATAATTGGTTTAATATACGACCGAAAAGAGCCAACGATTGGACGGAATGTCTTCGCGTCTCGCGAATGACTTTTGAGAAGTTTTTTAATCAAAAACCAAAACAATTGTTATTTGTTTTGCCGTCGAATCACAAGAGCGAAGACGGATCAGACTTCTGGTCCGACAAACGTATACCACATCCGATTGTCTTTGATATAACCAACGATTCGCACAAAACATTTCTTACTTCTTGCGCACAACTCATCGCTAGAGTTAATGGCATTCAAATAACGGACAATACAGTCGTTTGCGAAGCCATAAACTCGTTGGAAATTCCAGAGTTTGTCCCAAACAAAGATAAAACTATTATAACTGATCCGTCGGTTATAAATCCCGTGAAGAATACTAATTGTGATATTACTCCAGAAAATGATACATTAAAACCAATTGTTTATCTCAAAGATAGTGAACAAGATTTGTTGTTTATATCGACTTTAACTGTGAGTCTAATTGTAAACCAAATTAAAATCTAAATTGTATTTTATATCCAGAATTGTAGGGCAGAGACGTATGGCATCGAAAAGGTGTCAATTGAGAAGATTTACCACATTTACAATCAAAGCATTCATTGTTTGAATGCAACGATATTCACCGCTTCGGCTATGGTTTGTAAATTGTTTACCGTAATTATTAATTCATTAATTAATTAAATTTTATTTTATATTTCTAGGTTTCAATTGAATTAATAAAATTGTTTCAAATGAACGGCAAATATAAATTGAAGTTTGAGAATAAGTTGCAAAATGTCAATCATTTTCACAATTTGTGTGAATTTGAATGTAATGTTTTGTCGACGCCTACTAAACCAATGTCAACAAAACTGTCGGATACCTATAGTTTTACAGAATGGGATCAATTGGTGATCAATGAATCGGATGGTGTGTCCACTCTTAAGGAGTTACTCAATGAACTCGAAGCGCGAACGCAATGCATTTGTTTAGGACTTGTGTTGAATGAGACAAAGTCTATATATTTGCCACAACTCTTCCCGCATCACAACAAACGCAGGAAACAAAACATTAGAGATCTTATCGTTGATTATTACAACACTATCCCAGAGTTTGTCATTTTTAACACTACTTTTCAGTCAGAATTGGATGAAATTTTAGGGCCAAATGTGAAATTTATATTTAAATAATTATGTTTCAATGTATTTCAAAAATTATATTTATATAATAAAAGAATTAATTTTAAAAATCGTGTTTAAACTGATATAAACTTTTCTATAATAACTATGAAGTATGAAAAAGGGATTCTTCAACAACTTGTATAGTGTTGCCCAACACTAGGTTGGGTTCTAGAATTGATTCAATATGTTATTTACATGAATTAAAGGTACTACTAAATTTATTAAAATATCAATTAACATTTGTTATAATAAAATATAACTTTTAGCTCATAGTAAACACTTAAACGAGTCGTTGGAAGTCTAAAACAATTTTCTTTAAATATAAAAGCTTTCTAAACATTTGTTTTTCACTTTAAATTAGTTTCAGTAATTGTATGTAATATTAATTACTATAAAATAAATTCTGGCAAAAAAGTTATTAAAGTTTATTTCATTCACGTTTTGCTAAATCTGTGCACAAAATGAAACCAATGATAAGTCCAACGAATCCAAAAATTGTAACATTTTTCTTACTTTTAAATAGTGTTATATTAACTATAGTTTTGCTCTATTCTTATGATAATAATAATAGAATTTTTCAATTAAATGAAATCTATATACGAAATACATTTGTAAATTCATTACAAACTGCAAAGCCTTTACGGATATTATGTTTAGTGACCGAAACCAAAGGGTATAATAAGGATAGGGTTCGGGCGGTGAGGGAAACGTGGGGTAAGAGATGTGATATTCTGTATTTCGTTAGCATTGAAGAAAATGCTGACTTACGACCCGTTATCGATAAGTGCGATAACGATGATCACGACCCCATTTTGTGCCATGATCAATTGATCATCAAATACGTGGTCAACAAATACAACAATCAATTTGATTGGCTCTTAACAGTCAATGACTTCTCGTACGTTATTATCGATAATTTAAGACATTTGTTGTCCGATTACGACCCAAACGATCGCATTTGGTTTGGATATCCTTTTACCAAAACTGTGGTCAATGATCTGAACGTAACTTTAATGAGTAAAAGTATATCTTTTTGCAATTAATTAAATTTCAATTATTAAACAATTATTAATTTGTAATTTTATTCAGAATTAGGTTATGTAAGTGAAAGTAAACCTCATTAAAATGAATCACTAATTGATTGACAATAATTTGAAACAAAGGCATTGAGTGGAGGAGCTGTTCGTGAATTGATAAATGACTTTTCAAATGATAATAAATGTATGGATTATAATAAGTTAGAGACGGCTTTAGAGCAGTTAGAGTTTGGAAAGTATGAGAATTGAACTAAAATAATATTTTATAAACAAATAATAGACTATTGAATACAATAGATGTCTACTTGAATTGAACATAAAATTGATGGATGAGAGAGACGACCTAGGTCGGCATCGATTACTACCATCACATCCAGGCGTTATGCTTAACGTTACGACCAGTCTTGATAAGCCATTCAAATGGCTAAACAAATATAATTCATCTGAATTTAATCTGGTATCAAATATAATATTTATTAAAATATATTCAAATTATTAACAAATAGTATTGTTTAGGGTATGAATTGTTGCAGTACTTCAAGCATTTGGTGGCAAACAAAGAGTCATCAAGAGATGTATGTCTTCGAGTTCTTTATGTATTATCTCAATATTGATATTATTTAACATTTAGTGGCATTTTGTTTGATTGTGTGTCAGTTAAATATGCTATACATTTATTTATTACAATAAACTAATTTATTGATTTTGTTGCCAATAAATCCTATAAATTAAAGGTTTTATTTTTCTTTTAATTTTAATGAATCGTCAATTCTTTCATGATTTTAATTATGATCACACTTTTTGGTGAATCTTCATGAAATAACAAACATTATTACTATTGTTACGTAATTAACTAAAATCACCAATGTCTTATACCATTTTATAATTAAAAATTTAATTAAATTTTTGTTTGCTTTGCAGACAAAGTTTTCAAATCATTAGAAATAGTAGAAATAAAAAAGAAATACTTATTTTTTAAATATAATTATATTTCTGGTAAACAATTCATAATATAATGAGTTTCTTAATTATATTTATAAGTTAATGCATTTCTATAGCAATTATTGCTTTTTTGAAAGATTTACGATTAATGAATGTTTTAAAATGTAATTTTATTGTATGTGCAATAGTGATATGTTTTCACATGTCACATAAATTGTTTGTGTGACAAATAAAAACATATCATTATTGCAAATATAATTATTATATATACAATAAAATTATATTTTAAACATGTTGTGACAAACAAATAAATAATATTTCATTAATATTGAGTTTATTCGTCACAAGAATTTGAATATATTTGAGTTAAGATGACTTCAATGATAAGCCGTTTGAGATCTATTAAAATACATCCAATATTTTTGATAAAATCTAATGAATCGATTAAATTCACTGATTTAGAAAAATTGTTAACAAAATCTTTGATTATGATCTCTCCATCATTTGAAGACTACATGATTGGCAATAAACCTAAAACTCGTTTATTTGTTGCGCTTATTATAAAGTTTGCATCACTTCTAATACTCATCCGATTCCTAGTGTCCGCTCTTTTCAATACACCCTATATTCTGGATCTAACGAGTGATGCAAACCATTTGTTAGGCAATCAATTGCTTATTTCTCTATTGACAAGTTCTGGAGCGTTGATAACCAATACAATGGTCGGAGGTTTGACACAACTTCTGGATATGACCTCTAATTTATCGGTCATTGAATACTTATATGATATACAAAGAGATCGCAACGATAATCAACTCAACAACAAATACCGGAAACTCTTCTGCAAACGCTTAAGATTAACGTCGAAACACATGTCGTGGCCACTGGTCTTCACTCTTTGGTCGGAAGCGATTCTTGTATTCTGTTTCCCATCGATTGTCGCCTATTTTACTCCAAATTCTGGCTATAGTTTAGTTTATGTCATATTCTGGACTATCTGTACATTGATATTCCTGTTTGACTTTAACGTAGTATTGGTTTCTGTGTCTAAACTATTTTTCTTGACACTAATTCATTTGAAATATCAATTCAAACAACTCAACGATTCAATGAGAGAATGCATTCAAACTAAAGAGACGTCTGAATTGTGGCAATTGTTGTCACAACACAATTCTCTGTGTGTATTGACCGCTAAACTGAACGCAACGTTTAACTATTATATCATGATTTTCTATATCTTTTCAAAACCGGCGATAAATATATTGGTTTACATATCACACGCACCCGACTCTCACACATTCACCAGAATTTGCACATTTATTATATTCATGGCCTGTTTTTCGGCCGTTTTAACCATTAATATTCTGTGCGCTTCTGTCACTACATCCGCGCATAAAGAGCTCAAAAATGTGTATAAATTGTTTAAGATTAAGGAAATGTCGCTCCGATTGATTTATTTTCACTACCGGAAATAACTCTTCGACAGCCCTTTCAGGTAACCAAAAATAACGATATTTAATATAGGTTACTTATTAATGCTCAAAATGTTTATGGACACGCCAACCCGAATATTAATGAATCTGTTAATCTTATTCCTTAAAAAGAGAGGATATATTTCACATTAATTTTATTGAATCGAATTAATTAATTAAATAAAAAATTAATTGCTTTATAAATGTATAATGTAATTTTTGTTAAATAATAAAATAGTATTATTAATGTAAATAAATTTATGTAAAAAAATTATTAAAATCATTTCAGACTGTAAAATATCAAATTTGTAAATTTAACATGTTAATAAATGCAAATAGTTTGCAATGATTTGATTACTGATAATATTTTGTTTCTATTCCTAGAAATAACGATTTCTAGAGAGCAATGATTTAAATGAGGGATAATTAAGTAATGGCACAGAAAAGTGAGTATAAAAACTAAACATAATAGCCATCCATAGCTTTTGCCTCAGTCTTCGGCCATCTATTCACTCGATCCCAGACCGTCATCAGTGGTCACATTAGCTGCCATTTGTGTAGTACTCTCGCGAAGATTCTTCCGATTGGGACAGACGTGTTGGCCGTGGATGTGATCTTTCATTGAAGATATAGATGTCGTGTTAAACTCGCAACCCGTGAACACACACACAAAGCTCCGGCCGGTCGTTGACATCACTTTCTTCACGTATGAGTCGATGTTTTCCCGACGGCAGACACCGGACACGGGTTGGGCGGCGATTCTATCGAAGCCATAACCGCACCGATGATGGGGATGTACATACTGGTCAGCAGCTGCCCACCGCATGTAGCGCAATGTCGGCCTCACTCACGTTGCTTTGGCAACGCCCTCTCGAGCTCCCGCCGGTATCTGTGCTACGCTCCGAGCGCGTACTGACCGCAGAGCAATGGGTGTGACCGCCTGGTAATGGCATCCCTCGCGTCGACACTTATACACCCGTTGGCGGTCAGCGTCCGCCGATTGTACGCTTATGATTGGCCCCGGAGTTAAGCCGCCAGTCGATCGCCGGCTCTCACACCACTCCACGCCCGACGAGTCTGACTCCCCGTCCATAGTATGCCAGCCGTCCTCCTCATCGGTGGTCACGTACTTCGGGTCGAAATCATCGTCCGATATAAAGGACGCCGACGGAGAAGGTGTCGCATAAGCGTTGGCCACCGATTGGCGCAAGTGTTGTGTCCGCACGTGTGCAACGATCGCCTCTTCGCTGTCCTCGACTTCATTGCATTGATTACCGCCGATGAGACACATATACCACATCTGGCCATCGATTGACGCCGAGTCATACAACGCTTCCAACGAATCCATGTCTTCGTGTCGACAACTCTGATCAGTGGTTCACTAATTGTTAAATCAATTACTCGTTAATAATGTTTAAAACGTTTTTTTCGGTTAAACTTTGAATGAAAAGTTTTATTACATGTTTGGCAGTAAATGTTCATAAAGTACAACAGATGGGGGAATACTTACATAGCCGTAGATTTATAGCGTTAACACTGAGAGGGGGTTATAATTAAATCATGTTATTTATGGATAACTGTATAATAAAACCCAATATTGCATCAATGAATATTGTATTGTTATACAGTCCGTCCCCTAATTTGGCATATCAATAGCGTTAACACTGAGAGGGGGTTATAATTAAATCATGTTATTTATGGATAACTGTATAATAAAACCCAATATTGCATCAATGAATATTGTATTGTTATACAGTCCGTCCCCTAATTTGGCATAAGTAACTACGACACTTTTTCAACACGGTTTTAACTCAAGACGATTTTAGCCCAAGTAATCGTCACGATTATATTGAGCGGCCACGATTGTTTTGGAATACGATTTTAGCTTAAGACGATTTTACCGCTGTGCCAAAATCGGGGACGTACTGTACTTTTATTACACTATTATTGAAAGCCATTTGATGTTAAGTTTATGTCTTTAAGACCTCTTTAAGAATACAAAGAGATCGCAACGATAATCAACTCAACAACAAATACCGGAAACTCTTCTGCAAACGCTTAAGATTAACGTCGAAACACATGTCGTGGCTAGTGTTGTGAGTTCTGTCATATGACGTCATATAACACTTTACATTACAGTTATATGACATGTAAAATGTAATATAAAAATTTTATATTACAAAAAGTGTAATATAGCTCTGGCGCCATCTATTGACTGGGCAATTATCATATTGTAATTAACGCTATTATTTAAAAAATTAATTGAAAAACAATAAAATAGCCATATAAAGTCTATTTCAATAATCTATTGGCAATACAAGTGATGAATGTATTGTAAATTTAGCCGTGATTTCTAAATTAGCATTATTTAAGCAAAATGTGTATTTTCTATATTACACTATGTGACGTTATATGACGTCATATGACTGTAATATGTAATATAAAAATCTATATTACATGTAATTTACAACACGACTCGTGGCCACTGGTCTTCACTCTTTGGTCGGAAACGATTCTTGTATTCTGTTTCCCATCGATTGTCGCCTATTTTACTCCCAATTCTGGCTATAGTTTAGTTTATGTCATATTCTGGACTATTATTACATTGATATTTCTGTTTGATTTTAACGTAGTATTGGTTTCTGTGTCTAAACTATTTTCCTGACACTAATTCATCTGAAATATCAATTCAAAGAACTAAACGATTCAATGAGAGAATGCATTCAAACTACAGAGACGTCTGAATTGTGGCAATTGTTATCACAACACAATTCTCTGTGTGTATAGAGTTTGCAAATAGTTTGCAATGATTTGATTACTGATAATAATTTTGTTTGTACTCCTAGAAATAATTATACGTAAAAATATATGTCAGAATAATTAACTGAATATTCATTAACAATATTATTGATTACGTTATTGTAATAAAAAGTTTTGAAAACTTTTAATTCAGACACTATTTATGAATGAATAGAAAGCCTTTAATAAGCATTCAATGGACACGTGTTTTGTGTTTATATTTTTGACAGCGCTTTACGTTTGCATTCATTTGTAATTTAATTGTCATTTCAATCAACACTTAAATTGCATTCAATTTTATTACACTATTATTGAAAGCCATTTAATGTTAAGTTTATGTCTTTAAGATCTCTCTTAACAAAGTTTAAGAGACTATTATCACTGGAAACAAGTGTTGATCACAACCAGAGAATTGAATCACAACTGATGGCAACGATTATCAACTCATCGGTTAAGAGGAAACTCAAGACAGACGAAGAGAGGGCTGCGGAGAGAGCAGCCGATGGCCAGACATCGGAGGTAAGCGTGGGATCAGTTGGGATCTACTAAATGTCTTAACCATATGTTTGGATGTGTTTCGCGTTAGTTATCAACGAAGAAGAAGAAGAAGCAGAAGGCGAGGGAGGGGTCGACGGAAGCGCCAAAATACTCTTTGGATGACTCGGATTATTACGTGGAGAACGGACTCCGAAAAGTGTATCCCTATTATTACACATACTTTTCCCATTGCAAGGGCCGATGGATGGGACAGGAGTTACACACTTTCTATAGCAAAGAGTTTAGGGGTCTCTCCGACGACCAGATTGTATATCAATTTCGTATATATCTTACCTTTTAATTAGATTTGTTTGTCGTTTGATTTGGCGTTTGATTTATTTTTTATTTGTTTGGATGGATAGCGAGAGCGCATTGAAAACGGTTTACTTCTGGTCAACAACTCTAAGGTCGCCATCGATTACAAACTGAAGGGAAAGCTGTGCGAAAGCGTAGCTGAGGTAGCCGTGCTCTCAGGGCATGACAGCCGCGGGTATGGATAGTAAGTGAGCAGGCTATGCTACGAACACCAGCTGTTTGGCGGGAGATAAGGGCACTCACGACACGTGTCTCCAGTTGACTGTCCCGACTCATAGCCTAACAACTATTGTTATTGTATCGCAGATCCATCCGTGCGGTAAATACCGACACAACACACTTCAACACGTGTTGGCCAAAGAGCACAAAATTACTGATCTCTACAGTTAGCGATTGAATCTATATTTTATTGATTATTTTGTTGTAAAATAATGTCAACTCTATTCCTGTGCAGCCATTCATCGTTTGGATCGATTGACTTCTGGAGTATTGATGTTCGCGAGAACGGCGGCCACCGCTCAGAGACTACACGAACAGATCCGTAAACACGAACTCGAAAAGCAATACGTGTGTCGAGTTGTCGGCAAATTTCCTGAGTAATGCATCCATTGTTTTATTTGATTTAATCGTTATCTAATCATTTTGTATCTACCAATCAGTGGTGTCATAACCTGCGAACAGCCCATCGAAACGCTATCGCATAAAATCGGCATTAATGTGATTGACCCGAACGGCAAGCCCTGCACCACAACCTTCGAGCGACTCAACTATAACGGGAAGAGCAGTGCAGTGTTGTGTAGACCGAAAACGGGACGAATGCATCAAATTCGGGTTCACCTCCAATACTTGGGTCATCCCATACTTAACGACACTTTCTATAATAACGACGCCTTCGGTCCCAAGAGAGGCAAAGACGGCGATTACGGCAAACCTAAAGACGAGGTGATCCAAGATATCGATAAACAACACCAACGAATGCTTTATCTCTTATCAAATGTGACGGAATTGTCGGCCGACGAGCGAGAACTGGACGATAAGCAGCGAGAGATCGCTTTAAAAGCGTTACATCACTACACGAATAGAGAGGAATGGCATTCATTGGTCCAAAAGTATATATTAATTGTTCGTTTAAATTGTTTGTTAAATTAATTGTTCATTTTATAGGTATAAATTTGATACAAATGCGTTGATAATAGACACCGGTTGTGAAGAATGTACAAACAAGACAATTGATCCCAACCCTAAAGATCTGCTAATCTATTTGCACGCACTTTGTTATAAAGTAATTATCCATTTATTTGAATGTAATCAATAACTCGTTATTTATATTAAATGTTGTTTAGGGCGAAGGTTTTGAATACAAGACAGCGCTTCCAGTCTGGGCTTTGGATGATTGGGATTATGACTGATATTTGTAGACTTGATTGCAATTAATTAACTTTTTTAAAGCAAATATAGTTTATTTGTAGAAATTTTTAATTTACATTAAAGTAATTTTAAATACAAAAATGATTCATATATTTGTCCGAAAGCTTTAGAGAGCTTTTAAAAGGCAGCGTTCGGTGTGTCGGAGGAGTTGTATTGTATTGGTTTACATACAATATCTCACTATTGAATATCATTTTACAAAATGTTTTCAATTAATAAATGTTTAAACAATTAATGGAAGGACTGATGAAGACATGGATTCAGTAATTAATATCGTCCATATCATAATTGCCACCAAAATCCAAATCCGAAGTATTGGTGTCCAAATCGGGATACGATTCGGAATCGAGATTTAAATCTTCAAAAAGATTGGTAAAAGTGGGCGGAAGTGATGGCGAATCAGGTTTATGGAAGAGATTGGGGAACAGTTCCCAAAAAGGTGTAGACGTGCGGGCCTTTGTCTTAAGCACATTCAACGGTGTCTTTGTGTCCATTTCTGAATATTTGAGTCTCAAGTGTGCGACGGATTGTTTTTGTTTGGTGTAATAGAAATGCGCGCAAACGGCCAAATCGGGGTAATGGCGGCGATCCAGGGCTTCGGCCTCCGGATAGCCGAGAAGACGAACGTACGGCAGATCTTTGATGCCATACTTGTCGACAATGGTGTTTACGGCTACCACCAGTCGATCGTTATCCGCTTTGACGGCCTCTAACTTCTTCCCTTCGGTAGACATTTCATCCATGTATTGATACGAAAGGTAGAACACCTGAAGACCCGAATAACGCAAAACGAGCCGTATTTGCATAAACATTGCGGACAGTATTGGGTCACTCGGAGCGGGCGTTTGGGGTGACATCCAATGCGGCGCCGGATAATCGATAGCGTATCGGCTCAGAGCGGGCACCAGATTCTTGTAGACGAAAAAGCGTTGTTTTGTCACCACAAACAGTTCCGGTCGGCACTTGAATGACAACTGTTCCATCAGATAGTGTCCCTCCAGACAACGGGCGGTGTCTACGAAGGCTTTCAATCGGCGTTTCATCCATTCCTCCAGATATCGTGTCTGACTTTTGGCCGGCAGTGAAAACAGTAGGAAATAGTTGGCCAACAGTTGATCGTCGGACACAACCGCCGATGTGTTTAACGGGAGACCAAAAGTGGCCTCAAACTGATGGTCACCGATGCGGACAATATTGTCGGCAAATACGGTCTCAATGATAGCCATGATATTGTGCTGATCCAGAAGAATGGCCGACCAGAACAGCTGATGGAAGCCATTTCTGGCGGCAAACTTGCGGCGCTTGGGATCGGCCAACACTTCCGACCACTTGTCAAAGGCGTGTGAACTCGACGTAAAGTACTTCAGCCGAGTCTTCAACTCCTTGTCGTCGGCGGCGCCGTCGGGCAGAACCAGTGGCGGCAGTCGTCGCTTGACTCTTGTCCGCTGGCCATCACCAGCAGCTGATCCGTTCATCGATGTGGGGATCCGTTCTCTTTAGGTGTGTTATAAACTATGGGTGATGTCTTGAGGACCACAACAACAACACAATACACAGACACTCAATGGTAAACACTTTGTGTTTTTCATTGTAAATGAGCGCCACTTTTGAGCAACACTTGTAATCGCATTCACTTTAATTGCATTTAATACTTGTTTTGAGGTTTAATTATTAGGTTTTGTGACCACGACTTTGAAGACATGGAAACATCTTAAGGATATCGTGTCTTACATGAGGTGTTGTGATTGCAAAATGATATAATATAAGATTATAAGTAAAATAACTAAAACAAATCCAAAGTAAAAAAATTTCATAAAAACTTTAAAACAAATTTGTTTTTGCGGTATTTTTATTAATTTGAATATTTAGTGCAATTATCAGCCAATTGTTTGTTAATTATTGGAGTTTATATAGAAAAATATCAAAACAAAATTGTTTTTATTGACTTCATTTAATTAACTGTAAACCAAAAAAACATTTATTTATTTGTTATCCAATTTATGTTTTACTGTAACTTTTATAAATTAATAAATTATTGTTTTTATACATATAACTTTGGGCTTATATTTAATTAACTAAGCCTTTAATTAAATAAATTAATATTTAACTGATATTTAAATGAAAATTTTTATTTTAATAATAAGATATGTAATGATAATTATCTGTTGTATGAATTCTGTACAATGTTTTAAATCATTTTTAGGAAGTATTATTGTAAACATATCTTGTTTTTCATTTTTTATATCAAATAAAATATCTTATTTTAATATTTTCTATATAATATGCAATATTTGAATGTGCTTTCTATCAATTAGGGTCCAAATTAGCTGTAATTAAACCAAACATCTGATTTATATTTCAATACATTATGTCGAATACATCCTCTTCTGGTGTCGGAAATATAGCATCTGTTTTGGGATATATTTATCACGTTATTAAGGGTTGTTTGACACGAGTTAAACATAATTAGATAATGAAAATCATTTAAACGTTTGTTATCAACATTTTATATAATACTTTATATCCGTTTTGAAAAACTTTTATATTGTATAAGAATTGATGGAAAATATATTTGTTTGCATTTCAATCGATATAATAAATATCATAAATTTATGTAAAGCATTATGTTAAATTTAATTGTAATCTTGGTATTTATTTTCCAATCGTCAATATGTCATCAAATTTATGATGATTTACTTGAGAGTCAAGTGTTTGCGAAACAAGATTTTTTTGAAGGTCTAAAAAATGCCACAAAACTCGGAGCTGTCTTTCAGATGCCAACTGATCCGTCAGTTCAGTGTTTGGATCTCTCAATGAAAAGCGAATTGAATGTTATTTATCAAAATCTTACCGATAATACCATTAATGGTTTTGTTCATGTCGTCAATGATTACAATAAATCTGTTTTAAATTTACAACAACTGGTAATAAATCTATTTTTTTGTGAAATTAATTTTAATTTTAATTGAAATTTAAAGTTTAGTGAAATCTTAAAACAACTCAATTTGATTGAAGTTAAAAATGTGAATTTGGATCAAAATAAACAAATTGAAGAAACACTGAAACATGAATTTTTAATCAAACAAATTGAGAATAAAATTAGCAAATTTAGTAGAAATACATCTCACAAATGGATTGATAGCGTTGTCCAAAACTATATAAAATCTGTGCGAGAATTAAAAGTAAAAAATATTTTGCATACAATTGAAGAACAGGTAAAAGTTATTAATAAATTATAATTTTTACCAATTATGCAAACTTATGTTATTAACTATAAAATATGAATCCAACAGTTCCTAAAAAGTCTTACTGTCGATGAAATGTCGAGAATGACAAAAGAGTGTCATATAAAATATGAAACTATTTATGAAATTTTATTTGAAATCATTGAACACAAAGAGATCATAACTAAAATTGTTAGCAAAACGATACCATTGAATGACACAAACGACGATATAAAGAAGATTTGCTGCGATTTCTTAAAATTCTTGGTAAACGTGACGGACAGACAGGCGATTGAAAATTACATTTACAACAAAATTCCTGCCGCCTATCAAAACAAACTAATCATGGCTTACGAGTCGGGAGGTTTGGCTAACTTGAAACGAGTTCTGCAAACTATGTGCGGGTCGTCATCGGTGGCGATGGCTATGATCTTCATTGCGCTGATGGATGTAATCACACCATTGAAGAGTGAGGAAGACTACGATAGACTGCATAAAGTGTTTCAATTCATTCA
>CAJPIZ010000322.1:0-27097 GCA_905368565.1 Medioppia subpectinata
GAGAGAGAGAGAGAGAGAGAGAGAGAGAGATTGTAATAAGTGTCAAAAGAGAGCGCTGTATGCGTTGAAAAAGTTTTATTACTCATATTGTTCACAAAAACTGTGTTAACGTTAACCCCCTTTACATATACTATAGTAATACATATCAAACCCCTTAATAATTGAATTATAATCCCTGTACTAGTATTATAGTATATATGAATGAGTCAACTCATGTCAGTTGATTACGCATTTGTTTACAGACTTTTGTTGTGTAAATAATTCATACATTTTTTGACAATTAATTCATTTTACTATTAATTCAATATTTAATTACTGTTAATATTTTATTTAATTGTAAACACATTTCAAAACAATATTATATTTGTATTAATATTTTGTGTATTAATTGTGTTTCAAATTCACTTCAAATGTAAGTATTATTTAATGAATTGATTTGTATTTTATCTCAATTTGTAATTAATATTGTTATAAAGAGGGTTTAGGACAGACGGGTGGGCGGGCTCGGCTCTCTGGCCATCATTAATGACAGGATAGGCATAACATCCTTTATACATGTACTACTGTATACACTATGTTATGCCTATGGGTATGCGCACGGGTGGCGGCGCTCATCGCTACANAGAGAGAGAGAGAGAGAGAGAGAGAGGTTGTGGTATGCATGCGGCAAACGCGGGCTCTCGCCGTAGGCCCGGGAGGCCGAGGCTTCGAGTTTTTGCTGTACCATTGGGTGGGCTCGATAGATGCAATGGCCACTAGCCATGTGCACACCCTGTGGTAGGCCGAGATGTCGGCCGGCGGCGACCGCCGCGTTTGGGCACTCATCACTTACAACACTTTGCACATAGATATTGGGCACACGATTGACGGCCGGAACGGCGCACCGAGTGTGCCAGGTAGTGGCGGTGTGCCCAACTATTGACACACATCTTAGATGTGTTGTAGGGGCCGGATGGCCAGTGTAGCGATGAGCGCCGCCACCCGTGCGCATACCCATAGGCATAACATAGTGTATACAGTAGTACATGTATAAAGGATGTTATGCCTATCCTGTCATTAATGATGGCCAGAGAGCCGAGCCCGCCCACCCGTCTGTCCTAAACCCTCTTTATAACAAGAAAAATACAATAAATAAATAAATAATTAAATATAAATACAAATATAACAATACAAACACTTACCATATGTTAACAAAGAACGCTTACAAAACACATACAAAAAGTGCATATGTACTGAGCAGATTGCCATACACATGCAAACATGGAAAACATATACAGTGAAAAACATTAACATAAATGATAAAACATTAACAAAACTACAAACTTAACAAAAATAATGTTATAAAAAAATACATAATTAACAAAAATAAACTGCTATGTACATGACAAACCACACAATAGACAAAATTATACAGATAATAAACTAGAGAAACACTTAACTAAACAAAAATTGTAACAAAAATGTAAACCTATGCTTAAATTTGTTACGGACGGCGGCATATCTGACGAGTAGTCAACGGATGTGAACCAAAGTTCAATACATGGATTCGGTATAAATACTGAGTCCCATTTAATGTAAAACTTAATCATTTCTCAATAAAGTTATTTTTATTAAATAACCTAAGAGTTTGATTCACTGCGAGAATGGTGACGTAGGGACGACTGGCGACTCGGATGGACTGGCGGACGGATGGCCTCACTCGGATGGACGGCAACTCACGGATGGCTATTGGTCGGCTCCTCGTATGGATGGCCTCGCCCGGAAGGATGGCTACTCACGGATGGCCTGGCGAATGTCTCCCCGTACGGATAGCCTCACCCTGATGGACGGCAACTCCAGGATGTGATGGCGGATGGATGGCCGACAACCACATGTGGCGGCGCACTCCGATACCGACGGCCCGCTCCAGGATGTATTGGCGGATGGATGGCCGACTACTGCACGTGACGACGCACTCCTGGAAGTGATGGCGTCTGGATGGCACTACCGCATGCAATGGCCGACACCCGAAGTAATGCCGACGCCCGCAAGTAATGTCTACGCCCACAAGGAACCCCAGCGCAAGAGAGTGATGTCAACGCTTACGCCCGTCCACCACATGAAGCCGCTTCAGACGGACATCTGCCGTGGACTGTCACAGGCAGTCTACGGTTAGTCCGGTCCCTCGTCCACCAACACTCGCGGTACCGGCGGTTCAACTACCGGTACCACCAAAGTCAGCACCAGTCGCTGACGGCACAGCACACATACTGGCCGGCATTCTGGTTGCCGCTCGCTAGACACTGGTCACAAGTGTGTCTGCCGTGCCCCACACTGGGTTTTTCAGCCCAGCCGTTGCAGTCGGTCACAGAAATGTGACCATCTCGTAACATATGGTTGCATCGTACGGGATGTTCCCGCCCTTTCTTTTAACGCTACTATAATGTTTTCATAGTTAATAATAATAACCCTTTTTTCGGCCCATCGGTGAAAAGGGTGGAAAGCCCACTAGTACGTGCGATGCCGCATTGTGCGTAGGGTTGTAATAAACGCGGCCGAATCTTCACACGATATGGACACTGGTCTGAAGACAACTGATAAGGCCCAACGGTGAAAAGGTTTACAAACCCGCTCAGTACGTGCGATACCGCACTGTGCGTCAGGGTTTATGTAAAATGGCCGTTCTATGACCTGACTTCCCGATATGAACGACTAATGGGTTCTCGCCTCAACCGATCGGTAATTTCTAACCTCAACCAATAGATGGTTTCCCAATAGCCAAGAATGCCGACCTTGAGACAATGAAAGGACACCCGCACTAAACGGACTACAATGACTACCGACACGAAGGACTACTCTACAAGGACTCCCGAACCGAATGACTACACTACAAGGACTCCCGAACCGAAGGACTACACTACAAGGACTCCCGAACCGAATGACTACACTACAAGGACTCCCGAACCGAAGGACTACTCTACAAGGACTCCCGAACCGAATGACTACTCTACAAGGACTCCCGAACCGAAGGACTACTCTACAAGGTCTACCGAACCTAAAGACTACATTACGATAACTACGGAACCGAAGAATATTTTATCATAGAGATAACCTCACTACAAATTCAATATTAAAAAATGCTACCTTTATTCTATCAAGGGGCTGACTTCATTACAAATTCCCTATGGGAAAACACTCACAACAAATTTAAATCACTATCCATTGAAAACTAAATAATGCGAATTCATAAACAATAGAATATTTGATGGCAATTAACTGATATTGAGAAGTGGAGACCCGTAGCTCGTCAAACAGATTATGGGAAAAGACTTTCAAGTGTATCAGACCCGACACCCGGGCTCTAACGCCAGACACCCGGTGGCCGATTTCATTAAATCCCAATAGCGCAACGGCGAGTGGTGGCGTATGCACACAACGCCCGCTCCCAGCCTTTCGACGGTAAAACTACGTCGAGTGTGTGAACTGATGAACCGATCGCTGGACCAGTTTAGGGACGCCGTGCGCACCAAAGCCCTACCCGAGCGAATGATTAACATGAAGTAGTGGTACGCGTGCTATTCAATGGACGTCATAGCGAAGTGCATATTCGGCGCCACCACTCAGGCCTACACCGACCCCTACGACCCTATAGTAGTGAACGGTCGGGCGATGTTCCGTCCGGTGTACTGGCGATGGTTGGCCACAATGCTGTTCCCCACGTGGCTATTGAATTGGCTGAACATTCACTCCGAGACCAACGATGAGTCGATCGACTATTTCTGTGAATTCACGCGAGAATTGATGCGTTTGAAGAAAAGGGAGGGAACGGAACACAACCGGGAATTCAAGGATTTGATTAATCTTCTCATAAAACATAATAATATAAAAAGAGAATTCGATGAAAGTATTAGTAATGAAGGCAAACAACAGCCAGAAATGGATGAAAGCGATGGTGAGCTGAACCCACTCGACTCCGACACACCGGCGGCCGGCAGGTATCGGACGATCAAAAAGTCGACCCTCCGGTCGATGACAGACGACGAGGTGATCGCACAGATATTCTCATCGCTGACGGGCGGCGTCGAGGCCGGCAACTCTTCGCCCGACCCTTAGGGCTGCTATGAGCCACACACTGGGCGACACTCGCATATATGTACGTAAGGTACAGACTATTGGACTGATGGCGTACGGTATGCACCGGCCCAAGAAATACTGGTCCCACACCCACCGTTTCGACCCTGAACGTTTAATGCCTAAAAAATATATCCAAAATTAATTAATACGCGTACATACCGTTCGGTGCCGGACCCCTGCTTACATTAGCCAGCGGATTAGCCTAATGATTATTAAGTTAGGTGTGACCCGAATGGTCCGGGCGTTCAAGTTTAGGCCGTGTGAGCGCACACGAGTGCCCACACCTTTGGTCAAGAATATACGCTTCAAAACGGTTCAAGAGGTCTAACAACTATATAACATCGGATAGCAAACAATACAAAACTAAATTAATTAATAAAAAAGATATTTTATTCATTAATAAATTTTACAAAAAAGTACACATTTTAATAAAAATGTATATAAAACAAGGATCACACAGCGATGCTATAGCTTAACCACAATTCTGGAATTGCTCAAAGAAGAGATTAGCATTTTCCATAGATTTAATAAGAGTTCATAGGATTAGTACTCTCCATAGACTTAACATAACTTCTCCTTTTATTATAATTTAAATAGTCCTAAAAAGGACTGTTTGGACACCACATTCAAACTCATAGTCTAATCATTGGATGAATGTGATGATAACCATAGACTGATTGAAGCCACAGTAATGTGACTAAACGACTCCTACCGGGCGAACCCCTAACCAGTAGTTGTTCGGGTGGTTCGAGACAATTGTCGTCATCGATCACATACTCAAGATTGAGTCCAAAGAAATGGGCGAAAACTTCTAAATGACATTCATTTAGGGGACACTTTTTCATCACTATCTTTCCCTTCCTACCCTTTACAGGACGGACTAAAGTCCTCATTTCGGACGACACAATGTTGTCTATATTTAATTATTAATTAAAAATATGTATAAAATAATAAGACACTGCATCTTACTCTCTCCTGAAAGCGACAACAGAACCAAGAATCTCACAATTGGCTCAAATCTAAGCGATCCGAAAAGAAGAAACGCGATACTAGACGAAATACAGCCCCCATCGTTGTGAGATTTGTAGACCCGATAGCCTGTTTGCGTCTCTTTGCGGTCGATGTCCGACTCCTCCACTACGGGTAGGTTTTGTGCCTGTGTTTGACAGAGTCCTAAAAAGGACTCGTGTCTTTCTGGCGACATAAACTCACCCGTTTTCTTTAAACTATCAATCGATTTGACCGCAAAACTCAATAAATACTCAATCATTGTTAAGACAATTGGTAAACAAAACAAATCCTGCGATTATTTCGCCTAAATTACAGTTTATACTGAGCTTTGTGTGTTAAGGTTTTTGCGCGAATTTTAAAAAACAATAAAAATTTTGTAATTCTTACAGTTTATAACAGTAAATTTATACATAATGTATAAAATTTGAATAAATCTTTAAAACCATATCCTCTTAAGTTGGGGAGTCAATCTTTTGCCACATATATTGACCAACACTTTTATAATTGAATAGCATATTCACCGGTTATTACTCTTATCTGTGGGTGGCCAGTGGCCTCGGTAAACATGGACCAATTGTTCGGGAACACTTCCTATTGAGTCGGGAAGTCATTCTTTCGCATATATATTGTCCAACACTTTTATTATTAAATACCATACTTACCAGTTATTAGTCTTATCTGTGGGTGGCCACTGACCTCGGTAAACATGGACCAGTTGTACAGGAACACTTCCTATTGAGTCGGGAAGTCATTCTTCCACATATATATTGACCAACACTTTTATAATTGAATACCATACTCACCAGTTATCAGTCTTATCTGTGGGTGGCCACTGATCTCGGTAAACATGGAACAGTTGTTCGGGAACACTTCCTATTGAGTCGGGAAGTCATTCTTTCGCATATATATTGACCAAGACTTTTATTAATGATTCATATATTCATCGGTTATCAGTCTTATCTGTGGGTGGCCACTGACCTCGGTAAACATGGAACAGTTGTTCGGGAACACTTCCTATTGAGTCGGGAAGTCATTCTTTCGCATATATATTGACCAACACTTTTATTAATGATTCACATATTCATCGGTTATCAGTCTTATCTGTGGGTGGCCACTGACCTCGGTAAACATGGAACAGTTGTTCGGGAACACTTCCTATTGAGTCGGGAAGTCATTCTTTCGCATATATATTGTCCAACACTTTTATTATTAAATACCATACTTACCGGTTATCAGTCTTATCTGTGGTTGGCCAGTGGCCTCAGTAAACATGGACCAATTGTTCGGGAACACTTCCTATTGAGTCGGGAAGTCACTGTTTCCCATATATATTGACCAACACTTTTATAATTGAATACCATACTCACCGGTTATCAGTCTTATCTGTGGTTGGCCAGTGGCCTCAGTAAACATGGACCAATTGTTCGGGAACACTTCCTAATGAGTCGGGAAGTCATTCTTTCGCATATATATTGTCCAACACTTTTATTATTGAATACCATACTCACCGGTTATCAGTCTTATCTGTGGTTGGCCAGTGGCCTCAGTAAACATGGACCAATTGGACTAATTGGTCAGACGGCTCGGTAAATTAAACTAGCTAGGACAGAAACCCATTCTATTTGAAAAGTTGAAAAATAATAATTACGACAATTGATTGGTATACATATAAATATAATATGGGTATAAATAGAAATTATAGTAACATTTATATGATATTAGTGCCAAAGTGTGCAAAGTTATTACTATGTATACTATTATTGGCAATAGTTTAAAGTTTACAAAATATAATATTATAAAATGAATTAATGAATTAACAATTTCAATGTGTTTTAAAGCATTTTATTGACAATTTAGTTCAAATCGAAATTTAATCTTTGAAAATATGAATGAAACTAAAAGCTAAGCATTTGAAAATATGGTTGAAACTAAACGGTAAGCAATTGAATAAAACGATACAATTATTCATACGCAATAAGAGGCGGTAATGCGGTCAAATACACCATTCTGGCGTCAGTTCCGTCTTCTTGACGGCAGACCCGCTCCTCTACTTTTACTTTGAGCGCCAGAACACGAGACACCAACTCGGACAACCGATCCAAAATGAGTTGTCCAGTGATATCGGTCGCAATCACTTCGTTGCAGTCCATCGCCAACAGAGAATTGAGAGAATCTGCAAAGAGTGCCACACAGCGGTGATCGCCATCGAGATTGACGTACACTTGGACGCGAAGAGAGTTAACGAGAGTCGAGTTCTCGCCACAATCGCTGCAGTGACTACCACTGATCTTCTTCTTACAGTCCGAGCACGAAGTGTACGTGATGTTCCGGTCATAGCTTTCAAAGACACCTGAGATGAATCCAAAGCTGACTTTCTTCTCATCGAAACGAGACTCGAGGCGCTGCACTGACTCGAACTCAAGGCCTCCATAGACTGATTTGACTTTACGAAAGATGCCAGGATTGCCGAGGACGACAAGATCTGATTGGCCCGATCGAGACGATAACACCTTTTGGTTGCGAAAGAGACCGACTCGCATTCTTGAGACCACAACTGAATCGTTGATTTTAATCTCAATTTCACATACCGGAGCCCATAGAGTGACGCGATATACAATCCCCTCATTCGACAACACAAACATCTCTTTACGCGAAGACACGCCTGTTTTCTCAATCTTTTGAGACACACTCAGAACTCTTCCGTCGATCGCATGAATCACTTCCATCGCTGATAATAACAACAAATTTGATTTTGAGATTTTTGTAAATATTTGAACGGTTTAAACGTACCAATTCTTGCGCAACAATGTTATGCTATACGTTTTCGTTGATTTCACGTTAACCAATAGTTAACATTTTACATATAATCTTTACTATAAAACTATTAATATAAATGTAAAACAAAACCAATTAAGTGATATAATATAACACGTTTACATATTTACATTAGTTATTTTTCTAGAATACAAATGTTTAGTATTTAATAAATCAAACAATACATATGAATGTAAAACAATTAAATAAATAATAATGTATTATAAATAGATTAAATAGATTAAATACACTAAATACATTAAATACATTAAATACATTAAATAATCACTAATATTTAGGTGTTCGCTTTTTTAGCCGACGAATCAAGGCATGGACATGCCAACCAAAATCAGAGGGAGTACACCAGACCAGAGTGTATGTCCTATCCATTGGAGCGCCAGTTTCAATGTTAGTGAAACTATGAGATGGCGTGTCGCAAACATTGATAATATTTATGTCCATTAAACTCGCAAATTTAGTCAAATCATTCATTCCCAATCCATGATAAGGTGGGAAATGCTTACTTTCTTTCGCCAAAACTATCATATGATGGTTAAGATTGCCTGTAAAATTATATAATGATTAATTAAATAGAAGTTTAAATTAATTTATGTTAAAATATAATACCGTTGTCGCTGTTTGCGATAATCATTAATGAACGAATAATTGGCCACAAACTATGTCGACCGTAAAACAAATACGCAAAACAACTGTCAATACACTGACCACTCGTTAATGACATAACTGTGTGATATCCTTTGATTGTCGGGTACTTAATGCGAAGCGAAACGGGTGGCTCTTTGATGAGAGGTCGCATCCAATGGCGACACGAGGCCACGAAGTTAGAAGGCCAGTCGTCTGGCATTGAAGGTGTTCGCGTCGATAAATTTATCATGAGTTGTTCCGCCAAATCAAGCAATTCATTGAGAGTTAAAAGATTTATCGCTTGTTTTGAAGTATTTTCGAGATTTAATTGAATTGTAGTTTCCGATAATAAATTGTTTGACACTTCATTTTGACTAATATTTAACCACTTGTCTGCATACGTCACGAATATCCGTCGTATCCACCGGCAAACATATCTATTCACACTCTGCATAATGAATGTAATGTTTATATATTTATAACTTTAAACTAATGATTTAATCGTTACCTCTTTTTTGTTAAATTTCAATTTAAGTCCAAACTTAAATGAAAGCAGTCGTTTTAACTCAAGACATTTGATGACATTTACAGCCGAATCATTTCCTAAACAGGGATTCATTCCATTTGATACACTAAATTCAAAAATCACTTTTAATTGATCCAAAGAATACTTATGCCACTTCATTGTGGAAACAGTCAAACAATTCAAAACAATTCGACGGATAGTCACGTGCATTACATTGTTATACAATTAATTATTTTATACATTATCTCGCGAGACTTTTTCCCTGCTTATACTATAAATAATATAACAGCCAGGCGTATAGAAATCAATCGCCGTTAACACTAATACTTTACCATGAGCGGTTCCGTCCTCAGCAGCCAATATCTATGGAACCGATCCGAAGAATCTGTAAAGCTTTGTCTGCCCGGGCTAAATTTTGGCATATATTACCGCCAAGCGTATACCAATCAATAATCGTTGACACCAATACTCTACAATGAGCGGTTTTGTCCTCAGCAGCCAATATCTATGGAACCGATCCGAAGAATCTGTAAAGCTTTATCTGCCCGGGCTAAATTTTGGCATATATTACCGCCAGGCGTATAGCAATCAATAATCGTTTACACTAATACTCTACCATGAGCGGTTTTGTCCTCAGCAGCCATTATCTATGGAACCGATCGAAAGATTCTGTAACGTTTTGTCTGCCCGGGCTAAATTTTGGCATATATTACCGCCAGGCGTATACTAATCAATAACCGTTTACACTAATATTCTACCATGAGCAGTTTTGTCCTCAGAGGCCATTATCTATGGAACCGATCCGAAGAATTTGTAATGCTTTGTCTGCCCGGGCTGTATTTCGGCATATATTACCGCCAGGCGTATACTAATCAATAACCGTTTACACTAATATTCTACCATGAGCAGTTTTGTCCTCAGCAGTCATTATCTATGGAACCGATCCGAAGAATCTGTAAATCTTTGTCTGCCCGGGCTAAATTTTGGCATATATTACCGCCAGGTGTATACCAATTAATAATCGTTTACACTAATACTCTACCATGAGCGGTTTTGTCCTCAGCAGTCATTATCTATGGAACCGATCGGAAGAATCTGTAAAGCTTTGTCTGCCCGGGCTAAATTTTGGCATATATTACCGCCAGGCGTATACCAATCAATAATTGTTTACAATAATACTCTACCATGAGCGGTTTTGTCCTCAGCAGTCATTATCTATGGAACCGATCCGAAGAATCTGTAAATCTTTGTCTGCCCGGGCTAAATTTTCTCATATATTACCGCCTGGCGTATACCAATCAATAATCGTTTACACTAATACTCTACCATGAGCGAGTCCGTCCTCAGAGGCCATTATCTATGGAACCGATCCCAAGAATCTATAAAGCTTTGTCTGCCCGGGCTATATTTTGGCATATATTACCGCCTAACATATAGAAATCAATCGCCGTTTACACCAATACTCTACCATGAGCGAAGCGGTTCCTTCCTCAGGAGCCATTATCTATGGAACCGATCCCAAAAATCTATAAAGCTTTGTCTGCCCGGGCTATATTTTGGCATATATTACCGCCTAACATATAGAAATCAATCGCCGTTTACACCAATACTCTACCATGAGCGATTCCTTCCTCAGCAGCCATTATCTATGGAACCGATCCTAAGAATCTATAAAGCTTTGTCTGCCCGGGCTATATTTTGGCAAATATTACCGCCTAACATATAGAAATCAATCGCCGTTTAAACCAATACTCAACCATGAGCGGTTCCTTCCTCAGGAGCCATTATCTCTGGAACCGATCCCAAGAATCTATAAAGCTTTGTCTGCCCGGGCTATATTTTGGCATATATTACCGCCTAACATATAGAAATCAATCGCCGTTTACACCAATACTCTACCATGAGCGATTCCTTCCTCAGCAGCCAATATCTATGGAACTGATCCGAAGAATCTATAAAGCTTTGTCTGCCCTGGCTATATTTTGGCATATATTACCGCCTAACATATAGAAATCAATCGCCGTTTACACTAATACTCTACCATGAGCGATTCCTTCCATAGCAGCCAATATCACGGGCTATATTTTGGCATATATTACCGCCTAACATATAGAAATCAATCGCCGTTTACACCAATACTCTACCATGAGCGGTTCCTTCCTCAGGAGCCATTATCTATGGAACTGATCCGAAGAATCTATAAAGCTTTGTCTGCCCGGGCTATATTTTGTCATATATTACTGCCTAAGATATAGAAATCAATCGGCATTGACATCAATACTCTACCATGAGCGGTTCCGTCCTCCGTTCTTCATGTATGCCAAAATTTGTAAATTGATAAGAAAAATTTATTTGTAAACAGCATTGTTGTACAAGTGCTAACATAATAACACTTAATCAAAGATATTTAATTCAAATTTATCAATTTATCTTAACGTTATTTATATTAATTATTATAAACGCAAAGATGTCTCAAAAGAATTGGCGTCAATATGTCGTCATCAATGATGACATTTTGATCCTTATACTTAAAAGATTAGAGATAAGAGACTTGTATTTATTAAAACGTGTTTCATATCAATTTAACGATAGTATCAATGAAACGCTTAAGATTCAAAGAACGATTAGTATTGGATTCAATCGTCTTACACCAAACACATGCAAAGGATTGATATCACATATTGATGTCAACCGTATTGATGTCACAGATATGGTGATAAGCAAACCAAATGGTGTCGCTATAAATTCAAATATATTAGCGACAGTTTTTTCTAACTTTCGTGGCGTATATAATATATGTTTGTCTTCATTCGAAGTTAATTACAAGACATTAGAAATGATTGTCAAAGAAATGCCACATCTGGAGAGCCTCTGCATTTATGACATCATCAATAATGACGCGAATGGATACACACTCAACGCTTGGACGAAACTTTTGTCAAATATTAAAAGAATCACGATCGGTAGCATCGATTCAATAAATGCGCCATTCATTCGAGAATTAATTAGAAATTCACAATCGCTTCAAAGTGTTAACATCTTTGGCCTAAACTCGCAAGGCTTTCCGCAAGCAATAACACTTTCATCATTGACGAACTGCTTATCTTTACATCTTAAATGCCTTTACATCGATTTGGCGCCGGAAAACACTCAAACTTTCGATATCATTACAAGTCAATTCGTGCAATTAAGAAAACTCACGCTTTATACTGCTCAGCATTACGAAATACTCGAAGACGAGCTTAAGCACTGGAAGCTATGGTTTATAATGATTTGCAATCGACTTAACGGACTCACATATTTAAAGATCTGTTTGTTTGATATTTCGCCTAAAGAATTTGCTGCAAATATAACTAAATTAACACGTTTGAAAGCACTCTTTATTAGTTCGAGTTTAAATTATATTATGTCAGAGAAAATGGCATTTAATACTTTAGAAATGGCAACATATATGAATCCAATGATAACATTGAAGACATTAGCGTTGTGGAAACTCAAGTGTTCACCTAATATTTGGTCAAATTTCTCATTCCTTTTTCCAAATATCAACAAATTAAGCCTCGATCACATGATGTATTTCATTGGCAGTGATTATCTCTACGATTTCAATAATTGTTTTTATCGCTCTATGGATTTTATTTCCAAACTGCCAACATTGAAAGATATTACCATAACAAGAGATATATATCCACAGCAAATCACAAGACATGTTTTAGAGCTTTTTATTGACGTAAATCATCTAAGCATCATAGGATGGTACGACGAGTTTTTAATTCAAGAATTACTTCATTTTGTAATCTTTTCGTTAGCACATCGGAGAGGAATTTTTTATTTAAATTTAGATGAAGATGTAAAGAATGATCTCATTCAAAGAATCAAAGTATTCGATAGCCCTATAAACGATTGTATTGTATTCGGGAATGTTTTTGATTTTAGAAATTTTAAAACTATATAAATCTGCAATTTGCAATTATTTTATTTTTTTGTAAATAATAAACAAATTAGTTTCAAATTGTTTAAGAACATAAACATTTTATTTCTTATTTTATTTTATCTGTATTTATCAGTGTTATTTTATACAATTTATACTAAACTACTATTTTATAAATGTTTAATTATACTCAAAAACAAACTTAATGGTAATTTGTTTATTGTAAAAATTGTTTGCTAAACACATTTATTCTTTTGTTCAGAAATGAATCTATTATCAATGTATAAGTCCTGCAAGAACCTGTCCGTCAGTCAGTATTACCTCATAAATGAATATGCTTTGTCACTATATACTCTATACTTTGTCATTCTACAGTATACGCATATTTTATATATTAATATTTATAAATACCAAAATATCTTATAATTTATTTATTTTACTAAAATTTTCTTAAAAAGATTTTATGACTATACATTGAATGATATTGTTATTAGATATAAAATAAAGTTATAGTCGACTCCTGTGTTTATTATATCTGTTACAATTAACAAATTTACAATTATTCGCTTATTGATGTTATTATGGCTTTATGATCAGATAATAGGGACTCGTAATAAAAAGCAGTATCTTTTCTATTGTTTGTGAAACAATAGTCTAATTGAGACCCAGAGTTATGTGAAGGGGAACCGATAGTTAGCGGGAAATATAAACCAAGCGATTCTATAGTTTCGATTAAATCTAATCCCTTCTTATTAACGTCCATATTGAAATCGCCGACAATTATTAGTCGTTCGCCATTGTTCTTATATTTGTTAATCAAATATTTTAAGTGTTTGAGAGCTTCTCGTTTCGGAAAAGATGGGGAGATATAAACAACCAAAACATTGCTGTTAATAGCATTCAATGATACCAACACAAACTCCATATGACTATTACTACTTTCAAAATATCCTCCTTCGCTTTCACTATATGTCAAATAATCATTTCGTATGTAAAAGTTAATTCCAAATGGCCGGTCACATCCTCGCAGTCCGCTCTCACACGATTGGGCTAATCTGTAGCCATTGATTGCGTGGCCATTCGCGCGGCACTCAACGATCGCAATAAACACACATTTGTTCACATTATTGTCATTAAGTAAATGGGATGATTTTCCGGCAAAATATGGCACGTTTTGGTAATATAAATACATTTGTTCGTCAGTCAGTGTTATCGTATTTGAAAACTCAAGCCGGGCGTCTCCGTCTAATCGTATAAACTCTTGGCTCAATTCACTCGTCTCGTCTCGGGGTTTCGGAAAATTAATAGTGTCAGCGCCAACTAATTGAAGACCACGTGCTGTCCGTGATCGACTGAACGCTGTATACATCATTTGAGAAGTAAACCTTCCTCTCAAGTCTACCACCAATTTGTCGTATGTCTCGCCTTGACTTTTGTGAATAGTAATTGCCTCCGCTATGACGACGGGGAACTGACGACGATGGACAGCGATATATCGATTGGTAGGCTTTACATTTATATCTCTAACGATTTTATCAATAGGTGTTAATTGTGTTTCGCCGTATAATGTCTGTCTATACTTTGATCGAGCAGTTCGTCCAATATCTGTTTCACCAAAGTCAAACCAGAGTCGTTGTGCTTCACTAGAAGCGGAATTGAGTTCAATCTGTCGGAGCCAACCAGTTGTACCATTTGCTAAGCCATCGATGATATTAATATTTGTCGATACCATATACCGAACACCAACCTTTAACAATATTCTTCTCGCCAATCCCTGTGTTTTCGCCGTGGCATATGTGGACACAGTGTATAGAGCTTGTTTTCTAACAGTTGATGAATGGCTTTTAGAAACAGTATCCACGGCTTCGCTGATATAACCGGTGCTCTTATTATGAGAAACAATTCGCGAGTTATATTCATCGACGGATTGATTTGTAGTAAACAAATGAATCACTCCGTTATCGCCAGATTTCACAATACACCCTGTGAACAATTGTTTATCACTATCAGTCAGACACGCATTCGCCAAATTATTCAACGCTTTTGCAAACTCATAGTCCTCTTTTTGTCTCATAATCTCAGTTAAGCGGTAGACTTTAAACATATGCCAAAGAAATTGGTTCGACAGGACATCATATCCTCGCAATGGGTTCTTATAAATAGCATTATCTTTCACAGGCGGCAACTGATTTAAATCACCAACAACGAGAACAGAAACTCCACCAAAGGGCTCTTTCTTATCAAATATCTGGCGCAATACCGAGTCTATTTCTTTAAACTTCTGGAATCCAACCATTGATACTTCGTCAATTATTAATACTTTTAAGTGCCATAGTTTTGAGCGCAAAGTGGACTTCTTATCGGCACTCAAAAACTTAATTTCTTGTTTATTTTCGTTTGTTGTCAATCCAAGGGCCGCATGTATTGTCGTGCCGCGAATATTAAAGGCACTCTTTCCTGTCGGGCCCGTCAACAACACTTTTATATCTTCCGGTCCACCGATCTTTTCATTTGTATTATACCAGCGGATGAGGGATTGAAAAACAGCACGAATTAATACAGATTTACCAGTACCGGCCCCACCAGTCAGAAAGTAATGGAAGGGATCCTTATTATGTTTCACATGTCCCATCAATCCGTACAAGAATTCTCGTTGTCGCGCGTTTAGAGACGAAATTAAATCATGATAACTATTATCGTTAAGCTCTTGAGGACAGAGGAAACTCCCCGCCGAAGGATTATTAGACTCAGATTTCAGTAACTCCTTCTCGAAAGCGTCTTCATTCCGAATCAAATCGTGGATTGCATATTTATCTGCTGTTTCTTCTTCATCAATTAATTTCCACTCGTCTCGAAGATTCTGCTCAATTTCAGCCTGAATCAAATCCAAATCACTTTGCAAATGATGAACAAAACACTTCTCTATGACAATGATTTGCTCATAATTCGCGGTATATTTCGCTTCGATATCACAATCCAATAGTTCTTTCTCTTCATTACGCCAAGGAATATATAACATACACTTCTCGCGATAGTAGTTAATGGGTTCGACTTCCTTCCGGTATTTACTATCAAATAAATTAATATTAAAACGCTATAACAGAACTTCAAAACAAATATATACCGAAAGCGGATAATCTTAGATTTCTTGCGTTTAATCAAATATGCCGATCGGTCTTTTAAACGAAAGTATTTAGCATTCCTGTCCTCGTTATCATTATTGTCACCGTTATTAGCTGTTCTGATTCCTAATTTCTTTTTAATATTATAATTCGCCGCGAATTCAGCTAAAGATGTCGTCTCTAATTCTAACGGTCTTTGAATATAATGCTCTAATAATCCAACACTCACTATATCGGTTGAATTGTCGTCCAGTTCTTTCAGTTCTCGTTTAGACTTTAATATCTTAATTCTATCTTCAGGTCGTCCTTTAATAAATGTGAATTTGAATTATAATTTAGTTTTATAATATTTGTAGTAATATTATACCTGTATTTATGTAAACAGTAGCTTTACTGCTCTCTGACAAAGGGAGACTCAGTAAAATATACACAGCTTCTTGAGCTGAGACCTCTGAGCAGTTAATAAATTGAGAGCAAATTCTTGAAAGTCTTTGTCCGTGAGTTTTATTTCCTGCATTACACTCGTCTACTACTTGCCTCAAGAGTGTTGACATCCCGCGGTCAGATTTATTGATATAATTTAGTATATAATTAACGCAGGCAAACGGGTCGAGAATGAATTGTATGTCCATATTGGCTCTGTGGCGTAACAGTATTTCTTTATTGTAACCGTTTGTTCGTATGGCGGACGGTTCTCGTCGAAGAAATACAGTCGGTCGCTTTATTGTGGTACGAATTACATAAATGTATTCGTCGTTTGAAAGCCCGATTGCCGATAAAAACTTCTCAAAACTCATTATCCGCTTATTACCTATACATATAATAAAATCTTAATATATTATAAATTATAAGCAATTCATACTCTTAAGTTTGTCATCAATGAGTATCAGTTCACTCTTAATTCGCGTCAATTTATCGTCCAAATCCTTCCGCTCGTCGTCAGTCATGTTTTCAATAGAGAGATTATCCAACACTCGAGTAGAATCCATAGGAAAATACGGAATTCCAAATCGGCAGATCTCAGCGTCTCGTCTCAATCGACGGCATGATTTCGAGTGTTTATGATATTGAAGAGAAACCAGTGCTTCAATCTCGCGTTCGCGAACACTACACGTGATTAAGCTATCGATAAATCGCTCACAATTGACCCACGATTCAGGAAACGATATATCAAACACAGGCGCTCTTTTAAGCCAAATCAAACAGTGAATATGTGGTGACCCGCGGTGTTGGAACTCTATTCGTATATAAAACTCAAGAATCTCGTGAGCACCGAACGGTCCGTTGACTGCCTTCAAGAGTTTGAACAGCTCTTTAATGCGGTGATCGAAATAGCGAGCACATGTCACCGGGTCTTTCTGTATCAGTTCGCACTTCTCCATCCATGAAAGATGTGAGGCTTCTTCCTCTGTGATCACTTTATTAAACAAGACTTTGGTTAATATGACTAATAATTCATTCCAATGTGTCTCCGCGGCCGAAAGAGTCAAAAATACTGTCGGTATTCCCAATTGGCGGATCATTGCCATCAGGTCACGCTTCCGCGCCTGCCAGTAAGCGGGAGAAGACCGATCGTCCTTCAAAACACTATATGCATTGTCTTTCCTTTCTAAATCTGCCATAAATTCTTTATTAAGTGCTTGACCGGCGTTAATTGATTTCAATCCTGTGGTCATTCGCAGATGCGTAGATACAGCTCCTCGATGAGCAGTCTGTTCTTTGACGCGAAAATTGAAAAACAGTTTTGGCGGCACACAACATCGTCTGTCAGTTCGCTTTATTTCAGACCTATAAAACCAATTAATTATATTAATATTTCGTACAAGTTATCAAATTTTATAAATAACAGACTTCACAATCTCGCTATAATGAAGAGCCTTATCGACATTACGAGGCCGTCCACCATAAATTTTTGGAAACGCTTTCTCTTCTAAGAACTCGTCACTAAACACAGATACGGGTGCGACGCCTTCCCCGGGCGCCAACACCAGACCATGAGCCAGGAACGTCTCATCCGGATTTGCATTCGCCGGTTCTGTACCAATCGTCTCATCCCACTGTTATATAATTGATAGTTTATACTCATTTGTTTAAGAAAATATAATGAAAGTATATACCTTCTCCTCCTGGAAGTCACTGTCGGAATCGCTTTCCGAAACATTATCATTGGGGTCACAAATGAATGGCAGGACTTCGGCTTTATTCCAATTAGTATTCAACACAATGTCTTTATATAGAGGCTGTTGTATCAAATACTCAGCGGCTTTTAGGACAACGCCCGGTCGTATCACGTCATAACAGTAGTCGCTTTTGTGTTTTAACATGCGTTTCAGTTTCAGCTGAACAGTTTGAGAATTATCGAAAGTCCTGGGCAGCGCCGACACTGTCGTCTCCACATTGATAGGAACATTGACCACATTACCTTTCACCTGAAACTGTTTTCCGACTTTCAATTCGCGAATCTGAACGAATGGAAGAATGGGCGCCACCAATCGCTCTTCTGTCACAGACAACACTCGCAACTCATCGGGAATCTCAGGAAACGCAAGTCCTTTGCAAATTGCAAGCCGTGGAAT
This sequence comes from Medioppia subpectinata, assembly GCA_905368565.1. NCBI lineage: Eukaryota > Metazoa > Arthropoda > Arachnida > Sarcoptiformes > Oppiidae > Medioppia > Medioppia subpectinata. The sequence continues at coordinate 18,739 of CAJPIZ010000322.1, forward strand.
CTCATTCTTCATGATGTGTCCCAAGCAAGTCAAGCAGAAGATAACAGTTGATTTACTCATAGGCTTCACGCACACACTGTTTAGAAATTCTACGCCGACATCCTTTTCTAGTGTCTTCCTATCACAATGTCTGATCTGTCGCTCAAAAAACAAACAGTCACAGCACTGACACGAATGAATCGGTCCCTCTTTAATCGACTCTTCATATGTAATCACACGTGTATTATAATCTAATCGCTCGACGGCTCTATTTTCACTCCTCGTCGCGTCGTGTTCTCTACGGCTTTCAATTCGAGCCGGACTCCTATCTTCCTCCTTACGCGACCTCTTTGCCTCCTGACGCGCAGGACTCCTTTCGCGCTCTTTCCGAGACCTCTTCTGTCCCTTTCGCTTATACTGTTGGGAAGAGCTACGACTCGTCTCCGATCTGTGTCTCTTCCTTCCTCTCTCCTTATCTCTCTCTGTGTCTCTTTCTTTCAATCTCTTCTGATATTGCAGACTTCGGTCTTTTCTTTTCTTTTTCTTACTATTTCTCGCACGTCTCCTTTTCGCCTCGGCCTCTGGTGATCTCTGTAGAGGCATTTACCAAAACCACTAATTCAACAGTAAATCAAAGTATTCAAAATACAAGACAAAAGATATTCAAGCAATAGATAATGGAAATCAAAACGAAATCAATAAAAGGTAATCTGTATTCAATGATATTAAATCAGTGAATGAATTGTTTTAACACAACGGTTATAATCATATAGCATTGAACTGAGTTTTCAACACAGTTCGCGCATACAATCAACAATACTGATAAATCCCTTTAATATAGCATTGAACTGAGTTTTCAACACAGTTCGCGCATACAATCAACAATACTGATAAATCCCTTTAATATAGCATTTATCTAATCTGGTTTAACATTTATACAATCTTATTGCAATCGCATAGACTATATCATAGGCTTAGCATTGCTCATAAGATTAGCATTACCCATATTATCCCTATGTCATAGACTTAACATTACCCATAGGATTAGCATTGCCATAGACTTAGCATTACCCATGTTAAACTATTGCCATTGACTTATGCTGTAATCCCATGTTAATTTTCCATATACTCAAGAACCCCATGTTAAAGTATTGCCATAGACTTAAGCTGGGATCCCATGTTAAATCCCATAGGGTGGGGGGGGCCGGGAGGGGGGGAGGGGGAGGGGGGGCCGAACGATCCTATAAACCACATTCTTCATACTGAATTGTGGTTAAAAATAAATTCAAAAATGAATAAAAGATATCTTTAAATTTAAAGAAAATTAATGAAACAAAGTTTTGGACAATTTGAGCGAAAATTCTGGACACACACTGTAGACAACTCCTCTTCCAAGTCATCAGAATTACCGACCAGAGAGACGACACGTAAATTCTTCACCGAAGACAATGATACCAGAGATTGGTCACTGATATCAACAAACCAGATATAAATGCACTGAAGATGTGGTAAATTGTGGCCAATATTAACAAAGAATGTGTCGGTAATATAAGGCATCTCATGCCTAAGAAATAAGTTCAGATGTGTTAAACGTTTAACTTTTGCCAATAAATGGCTGCTCAACTGATCTACAGTACCAAGTCGGCCCCATATTTTCAGTCTATTTAAGACCAAAAAGTGGTTGCATATTGTGGTCAACAAATCCGATGTCCACTTTCTGACAATAACACAAAGGCTCTTCAATTGCCGACAACAGATTCCAACGTTAGTTAACAATGGAATTAACTTTTTAGATCCAATAAAATCAACACTAATTCCGAAAGCAATTAATGCACGCATTTTAGGCACGCCATTCATCAATACAGGAAAAAATTTATTAACAAATTGCTTCTTGTGATGGCCATTATTTAATCCCATAATTGTTATAATAAATGTTTTCAATTGGTGACCGTAGGTGTCAAACATAGTGGTCAAAGCGGTGATGTTAAAGGGCAGTGTGTCCACAAAAATATCAATATGTTGTAAATATCGATAAGGGATTATAATCTCATTCACGTACTGTACGCACTGGTAATTGCACTGAATTGTGCGCAAATTTACACACATTTTAAGCCAATTAATAATGAAAGCACTGTCAGCACTTCCAAATGACATTACTTTTAATGTCTGTAATTTTGGACCAAATTTAGTGAAAAATCTATCAGTTGTTTGGACAGTAATGTCTTTGAAGTCAATAAAAATGTGCTTCAAATTAACGCAATATTTGATCATCAAATCAATGGCCAAGTCAATCACAACACAATAATACGACAAATTAATAGATGTTATATTCGTACACTTTTTGAGAATCATCTCAAATACGGGCCAATTCGTGGTCACATCCAATTCAAAGACTGTCTCAAAGATCAGTCTTTGCCATTGCTTTGACACACGTTCAACACGAAAACGGTCTTCAAATGATAGATAGGATAATAGATGTCCACATAAATCATCGCCGAAACGATCAAAAGAGTCTTTTGCATACATTTTAGACATTTTTGACATTTTTCAATTAACTGTAAACTTTGTTTTAGTGTTGAAAACTTTGTGTGAGTTTGAATTTGTTTGAAACACTTTTGACTCCGAATGCAAAAAAATCTGTTATTATTTTAATATTTTTACACAAAATATTCAATACAAAACTCAATAATAAGAAGACTTCACATAAAACCAACAAAATCACAAACTAAGCAAAAACTCTAATTAAAGTTATATAAACAAAATTTATATGTATAAAAAGTGGTAATGTAATTTGATCCGCTGGCTTAAAACAGATTAAAAATAAGTTGTGGCAATCTTATGTGTCGCCTCTCGTTGCCTTTGCATCACATTATTTATAATAAAAAACTTTAGCATTAAGTTTTGGTGAAATATATTGCGCTAAAAAATTGCCCAAAAGTCAGAAACTCACAAACAGTAGCAACAAAGACATCATCTCAATGTTTGGTCACATTATCTCAAAACAATGGTTTGGTTGACAACAACTCATACAATAGTATACCCAAAATAAAATGTATTCAAAAGTTGAATAAAAAACGATTATTGTTTAAAAATAAAAAGCAATTGAATAAATTGCTGAATGACACGAATTATGGTAAACGTGGATCACAACTCTGGCCTACAGTTTGCAGAAATGCATTTCTACCACAGAGTGGCTAAACCTAAGCTCATAGACAATTGGATGTTAAACCAGAGACTGGGGTTCATAAAAATACACCAAGACATAAAGTCCCTTTCGCTTATGGCCCCCGGCCGCCGAGTCTATGGGTCAGTATTGGTCGTCCGGACCACCAATAGATAGGTTATAAAGTATGGGATGGATTGGTTGCTTTATATGGGTGTGAGCGGAGGGTTTACATTTCCCATGTATTCTCTATGCCATAGACTTTAACGTTACGGCCGACGAAAATTCCCGATTTAAAGCGGACACGTGAACCGATGGTGAAATGGACCCCATATAATGTTATGGTAAACATATATAAAACTTTCTGCCAAAAGGTTTTGGCGACGGCCGACTGGTTAGCCAACTGGTCATTGGCTTCGGAGCGTATATTTTTGGGCATAAAATGCATTTTTTACTATTAGTTTAAATCGAAAAACATTTTTATTTCGGCGATATAATGCCCGGAATAAGATAAACCACTAAATTATGGACTTATACGTGATTTTAAGTTCAAAATAGTCACCAAAGTGTTTGGAAACTGATCCGCGGGTACTCACGGCCCGATCCCGTGATTCGCTCAATGTTAAAACATAGGAAAATTTGAAATTGATCCATAAGTGACCCAAAAGTGGACAACAATACAAGTGATGATTAAAAATGTTTTTTGAAAACCTGTTGGGTCTAATGTCCAATCAAACACCTAAGTGTCCACTAATAGCGTTTACGGGTTTTGTGGTAAAGTTTTCAAAAAGTTAACCGACAAATGGTGTGAACCACTATGAAGTCCATATAGACATTGAATGTGAATTATTTGTTGACGACTGGTATAGAGATAGCGTTGTTTGAAGTGATAAAAGCGCTGGACATCACACCCGACGATATAATTGGCCACTCGTTTGGAGAGATAGCCTGTGCTTACGCTGACGCGTGTCTCAGCACAAGGGATGAGATGATTCTCACGTACTTCAAGGGTGCCATCACTGACAGTGACCCACAGATACCGAGGGGTTTGATGGCAGTCGTGGGGCTGCCGAGGGCTGAGGCGCTTAATATCTGTCTGAAACAGGTATTCAATGTCTGTATGAACACTAATAAGTCTGTAGTCATATCAGGCCCGAAGAAAGAGATGGTTGTCCACTTCGGTAATGGTTTCAGAGCCCGAAGACGTGCGCCTGCGATACGCCTCGGCCGAGGATTTTGTATACAACCTAATGCACCCTGTTCAATTTTATGACCGACTTAAACACATACCCACCCGCGCTGTTGTATTGGAGTTGAGCCCGCACTCAGTCTTCAACAAAATAATGACCGAATCGATAGACAATTGTCAATATATTTCGTTAATATCCAAAGACTCAAACCAAAAATATGTGGATCAATTTCTGTCAAGAATCATGAAACTCTACGAATTGGGTTTCAACCCATCGGTGGAGCGCCTGTACCCACCCATCCAAGGGCCGTCCCTCGAAGCACACCATCGATCAGTTCGCTCTTGAAGAGGGATTACAGACTTATCTACTTTTACGGCAAAATTTCCCGAAAATATGTTGCGATATGTTTGCGGAGATATGAATGTCGTGTTAGAAGTCGGGGCCAAGAAAGACGACTACCTGTGCGAACACGTGGTCGACGGCGATAATTTATCCCCAGCGGCCGGTTATCTGATGCTCGCGTGGCGTCCAATGGACGCCAGTTATGGCTACACATGGGATAGAGTTGGGGCCGTTTTCGAGAAATGCCAGTTCTTGAGGGCAACGCACCTCTCGGCCGACGCCCCGACACGACTGACCGTCAAATACTTTCAACACTCGGGCGAGTTTATTATAACGGAGAGAGAAATACTCGGCGCCGTCGGTACTGTCCTTCGGGGCTTCGCCATACGTGTCGACCCGCACACACTTTTCGAGGCGGTGAAGAGGAATCGTTTGGCCGATGAAGTGGTGGTCGACGGAGGCGGCGGCCGCGATATTGACGGCACTAATACGTCGGCTACGGACACATGTCTCGCTGACTTTAACCACAACACTGCGTCCGAACGGTTCGCTCACTTCAGCTCCCGATTGCCGGTAGTGTTTGACTCGTCTGTGAATTGTGTGCTCACATACGGCGCTGAAGTGTATAATATGGTCACCGCTCCCACCAATAGAAACACTGATCCCAATATGGTTTTCGAGAGACATGAGTTCATCGCCAACGACGACAATATGGCCATCGATGACAGTCAATGATTTAGTAAATCTTGTGACAAAAAATGAGCGCTTAATACGAGCTATGGTTGAGATAATCGGCGAAAATGTTTTACCCGTAAAACAGATGAATATCATAGAAATTAATTTCACAAATGATTTGATAGCAAATAGTATCGAACAAAATCGGGTTTACTCTCTATTTGTTTGGTCTGATGTCAACTACAAACTGATTGTTAAATCCAAACAATTAATACCCGATTATCTAAAACCGAATGCTTTTGAATGGGATATTAAAGAGAGTTTAATTCTCAAAGCAAATCATTTGCTTGTCTTAAGATATTCACACCATTTATGGGAATTATATTTACAAGACTTGATCCAAGACTTGTCGGACGCCATCGAAAGCAATGGATTTCTATTAACAGTAATTCGATATAAACTGACGGAACCGGAGATTGCATTGAATTCATTGTTTGGGAATTCAGTCACGGATTCAGATCTCGAGAAACGGATCAATGATTTCATGGCAATGGAATGGGATTACGAGTGATATGCAGTAAATGCGATACAATTGGTTTAAAGGCTGTAATCTTCAGGAAAGTCTCGGAACCCATACTTCCGGACAAACAAAATATCATACAATTTAACGGCAAATGTGAGCAATGGTTCCCAGTATTGAAAGACAGACTACTGATGACCAGTAAATTGGGTGCCGACAGTCCCGGGTTTAGCCCATTGCCAACAACTCGTGTATTAACGGAGTAATGGGTTTAGTAAAGAGTCTACTACTGGAATCGGGCGGAGAATACTTGAGATATATTTTCATTTACGATAAAAACACCACAAATACAGATATAGACTTCACTCAAAAGCCATTCAGCGATATTTTGGCCAACGATTTGGTGTCAAATGTGATCAGAGATGAAAGACTCGGTTCCTATCGATACCAGAGTTTTGGAAAAGACTTCGATAAAATCCAATCAAATGAGTATTACTTAGGTTTAGAAAAGAGTCGGGACTTGTCGTCACTCGAGTGGACGGACGCCACTTCTTCTCCGATTACTGACTCCTATTATTACGTAAAAAACAAATTGAGACTAAGTCAAAATCGAGATCTACTGTCTCTTCGAGGCATTCATGAAAACCGTTGACATAAAGGAAAGATATTCAACAATTTGGATCAATTGAGTCGAGAATTGGACTATAATTTAGACAATTTTTGTGATATTTTCGTCTTTATCGTCGGGATTCGGAGCTGAGGGACAACTGAACTATACTTACGGTAACTCTATTTGTGAGCGTATTTGCGAACAGAGACAGAGGGACGGTCTGTCGGGTCTGGCTATACAGTTTGGCCCGATCGGTGACGTCGAAGTGATGACTGAGTTGACACAAGTGTTCGCATTCTTGACAACTCAGAAACAACGGATCCATTCGTATTGTCAAAGTATTGGACAAACTATTGGCCGTCAAATACCCGGTCGTTGCCGTAAATGTGAAAATAGTAAAGAACTCACTGTTAGAGTTAGACTCTGAGGAAAAAATAGGGCTCGAAATTATTCAACAATAAGTTGTGGGATCTCTGGGTATCAACCCGTCGGCCACTCCGGCGGTCACCACTTTGGGAGAGATTGGAATTGAGATCATACTAGCAACTCAATTAGACTCCAGATGTGAACCGATTGTAGACATTGAAAGAAGTTACTAAATACCTAATTAAAATTGATAGCAAGACTCGAACCAAATGGTGGTTACGATGTGTTGGGAACAACAAACGGAGCGATCATTTGTGGCTAATTTTACGGAAAAGTTTGGCAGAGAAAGCGATGCTATTGTGCCCGTGCCGTGGCCTCTAAACCCTCGGCGGCATTATAATAGTCGGCCAAACATTAGATGGGTATCCGAATCAGAAAGCGAATATAAGAAATAATCCTTTACAATTCTTGCATTGTAAAGATCAATGTCCTAATGATGAAGAATATCATTAGTGATTATTCCTTTGCGATAAAGAATATCGCATAGCGGAATTTATGTAGATGATAAGAAGTCACTACAAGCCCAACAACAAGAATATTGTATGGGCCTTAGCGCTAAGTACTATCACTGGCCGACGGGCTAATAGTGATAAAGATGTGATCTTAAATGACACACAGAATTGATAGACTCACCTGAAGTAGAGAAAAACGGGAAACTCACTTCAACAGAGGATACATTAGACTCACCGGAACAGAGGAAAACGGATGACTCATTCCACAGAGGTATAAGAAATCCGCGCGAAGGATTGATTTGGAATCAATTAAGAAGTACTCAACATAGATAATGTTTGAGTTTGATATGTCACATGAAAGTGATTGGCGCCGAATTGAAAAAGCAAATGTATGTACCATTTGATAGAAATCCTCAAACTTGATATAAGACCCAAATATTCAAAATAAGGGAAATACTGACGAAAGACTTATTAAACAAAACCCTTATAATAATTTTGGTGAATATAAGTATTGAGATGAATACAAGACGTGTGCACGGTTAATTGACATGTTTGGAACATGAATCCATTAACAGCTTATAGAAATAGTTACACTACGGATCCTAAAAGTGTAATTATTGTTATAAATTGCAGTCATTATTGGACTGTTTATGACAACAAGAGATCAATGGACAGTAATACAATTGGAGCATTCATCGCATACAATAGGGCCCAAAAATTGTAACGATAATACTTCAACGTATATTACCGGATAAACGACTAAAGGATGACTACTAAAATGACCGAAAATCTGGCATTTCAAAGATTACATTCAAAATAATTTTATAATTATCTATTCTATATTCAAAAATTATTCATTATATAAGTTAGAACTTTTTATTATAAATTAAGTTTTTGTTACACACTCACAACCAATTAACAGGAGTTAATTGAGCCGAGAGGGGGGTAATGTTATAAGGACATGGCCAGAGAGAGAGCGAGAGAGAGAGAGAGAGAGAGAGA